>JAJOHK020000601.1:0-22707 GCA_022457215.2 Leucocoprinus gongylophorus
AGCTTTGATATGCTGTCATGTCTATTGTTGTGCTTTTTCCTTCGCTTCCATGATCTCCTCTATACGCTCCTGTTTTTCTTCATATATTGTCTCTCTTTTTCGATTTGTTGGGACTATACTTCTCTCTCTATGCATGTAACACAAAATTTTTTTCATACACTCACAGAAGCCATTCATCGCACATAAGCTCGTCAATGTTAATGTTTATCTATGCAAAATATTTATTTGTTCGACAAGTTTTGGATGTCGAAGATCTCATGACCATCGCTTCTTTCTCTCGTACCACCATCTTGTATGGTAGCGCCCAGTAGAGACTTAGCGAATACATTGTTCCCTCTATCTTCAAATCTTCAAAACTATCAACGAGAACACAGTCTTACTCAACAAATGGATGTTGATATTGACACGCCCAGAGGTTGGTCAAAGCCTTCAAGCCCTAAAAGTTCCAGGGAGTTGTCTGTCCACTCTGATGCATCGTCCATGGATTATGCGGAAAGAGTTCGAATTCTAGCCAACAATCCTACGTGGGCTGACCAGGTTGAAAATGAAAATCTTCAAAGTCCTTTACTCTCCTATGCAACGGCAAAGGAGGGGACAAGTTAATTTAACCAGCATAGTTCCTACAGTCGAATCCACGCATGTACCCCATGCACCTGGATCCAGCAACACAAGTACAACTCAAGGCATCAAACCATCAGTTATCCCATATGCGGTAAACCAGCCTGCCGACCTGCAATTGTGGGACAGTAGTTTTTGTCCAATTTCTCTTTTTGGGATGAATGAGTTCTTAGATGGTAATGCCAAAAATATCACATGTTCTCTCCTCAGGATGGTGACATTTATTAGGCAAAGAAAATTGGAAGACAAGACTGTGGAAGACATTCTGCAAATCACTAAATTTGGCTCTGTGGCATGAGAATTCTTATCTGCAATCTATGAAGCAGGTTGGGACAAACTAATGACCAACTATAACAACAAATCTTTCAGGCAGTGTGTTTCTGCACAATTCAACAAGACCCCCTCAAGCAATGCTTTGTCAAAAAAATTGTCTGAGGGAAAACAAGTGGATATCTCAAGGATCCCACTCTTATCCCACCCAGGCTAAGCAAGAGTATTTTGGAAAAATTCTTTAGGAATATCCAAGTATCAAAACCAAAACCTTCATTAAATGACAAATCATATGCTCAAGCATTCAAGAGTAATATTAATGAAATAATCAAAATCAAGAATACTTTTCTGAAACTATCTTCTAGCAAAGTTTCTGAAATTCATAACATCATGTCTGACTCAAACCAAAAAGGTAAACCTAAGTTTAACATAACAACTCAAGGTCTGTCCAGGAAGCAAATAATTATTTCCATAAGTATGAACAACATAGAAAGAGTCATAGTACAATTCAATAGGGAATTATTATTACTACCAACAAGATAACATTGACTTCAGACATGAACATAATTGAGAAGTACATGAAGAATTTGAATGATGTAGATTCAAATAAAGTTATGAGCCCTAGGCTTTCCTAATCAAAATCTTACCTAAAAATCTTAGATATCTCTTACTTTATTAAAAATACTAATCTTTCTATCTCTATAGATATTATTGAAACAGTAATCAAAAATACTCATATTTTTTATGACACTGTTCTTGTATTTAGACCCTGAATTATTAAAGCTTCTTCTAAATCAGATATAGCTGTAATTTGGATCAATATCTAGGACTCTCAAAGTGATACTAGAGTAAAAAAACCTTATTAATAGATGTTTCAATATCAGATACCACATTGCAACAATTTGAGGAACCAATATGAACCTGGGTGTTTCTCAATACAAGAATTGTTGGAAATGAGAATATATAACTTTCACATGTTATATGCATAGGTCCAAATATGTCAAGTGCAATGGCTTCTATAAGATGAAATATTATAGAGAGATGGCATGATATTGTAAGACAAATTTCAAAACTAACTCTCTTAGACTTGAAATAAAAAAGACAAACCTTGCCCATACTCCTTCAAGTATATCAACTATAAAGAAGAACATCAAGCAGATAGTAACACATACTTATTCTAGAAACACTGTTTTAATAAAGAGTAGTATTTAAAGAAGTATCAGGAGTTCAAAGAGAAAAAGAGCAAATTAATTCACTTAGTTATGAGTGAGGTAAGTATATGATTTTAGAAAACCTAAAGTTTTATCATAGAACATTCAAAAGAACCATGTCCTTACTGACATTATCTTAGAAACAATAAAAATTTCAACATTATTTTTATTCAAGAACCTCCATAGTTTCTCATCAGAATCATTCCCTGCTTGTCATCTAAAGAAGGTAAAGAAATCATAGGTGCCTCTAATCACTCATTGTGGATTATATTTTCAAGACAATTGATCAACATAAATGATTATCCAAAATTCATCATATATATCAATATAAGACTCTTCCATTTACAATTTTTGCTCAGAAAGAATATTATCAACTATAGAGATATTAATCTCATATTATTCTTTAATTACAGTATTACTTGTTTTATTATTAACATTTACTCTAATAATTATCAAACAGCCTTGAAATATCTAAAGAATATTAAGATAAACCTGAATAATGTTTTTGTTATAATGGGCAACTTTAACATCAATGATAATAATTAGGACCTATTATATCCTCACCACTCAACATATACTGACATCCTTAGAGAAGTCACTGATTTCTTTAATTTAGAGCTGTCTACATCTAGCGATCAAGTTCTCATAAGATATGCTGACAACCCTAGTGAATTCAATTCAGTAATTGATTTAATGTTTCTTTAGACTAATTCAAAAGAAATTGATACTCACACAATCTTACTGGACTTACAAAGTCTTTCCAACCACATTTTATTAACAATTAACATTATCATAAGAAAAAATTTCATTCAAGACAAGTATCAAACAATTATCAAAAATAGTGAGAAAGAAAGAGAATTTGTCATTGAGCTCAAGAACAAAGTAGATAATATTGACACTACTGATATCCCAGATAGCAATTTGTTAGAAAAAATAATACAAAAATTTATATCTATTATAGAAAATCTTTAGACTAGGTATTCAAAATGTGTTAAAATTACTAGACATTTTAAATTATGATGGAACAAAAAGTGTAAGAACTGTTTGCATATCATATATCTAGGTCAAGATCTGACTGGAGAAAATTCAAGAGAATAGTCAAAAGAACCAAAAGATTATTCTTTAATGAAAAAGTTCAAGAAATAACATTAAAGAACAGAAGGCTCTAGGTTCTTATTAACTGAGTTAAGAAATGCAAACTACTAGCTACTAAAAATATCAAATTTAATGAACATCTGTACATTGAACTAGATAATCTTTGGCAAGCTCTTTATCAAACTTTTAATTTTGCTCAAGATTGACATATCAACTTTCATTTACTTAACATAATCCCTTTGTGATCTCAATCTAAGTGGCTGCTATTTTCTAAGGCCAAATTTACTAATAACATCAAAAAATATAGTAGTTTGTCCACTCTAGGATCTGATCACATTTCTTGGAATTATCTCAAGATTTTGATGACTGACAATAAAGATATCACTAATTTTGTCAATATTACTAATTTATGTATCAATCTTGGCTATTAGTCTTTGCATTTCAAAAAACCAATAGCAATTATTATCTCTAAACCAAATAAACTAATATACAACTCTCTGAAAGCATTTTTGTCAAGATCACAAGAAGTAGACTTAGTTTTTTCTTATTTTTTATTCTCATTTTTCATTTTCATTTGATTTATTTTCCTTCATTCTATTTTTAGAACATAGGGTTAGGGTTAGTGATAACATCACTTGGTCACATATTAGTCACATTAGATGACACAATGACAGTGATAGTCACAAGTCATGAGATGTATAGAAGGACATAGAACAGTCTGGAAGAGATGATGTCATACAATGTGTGATACATATGTTGACCTTAAGGCATACACATGGTCATTTAGGGTAGGCTAGAAATAGCTTGTACAGACCATTAGGTATTTGTATATAAGTTAGATAGTCTTGTACAGAGTTTTCTATCAAGTTCTCTTGTGTTAACCCAATATAAGGTTCTTTTACTTGACCAACTCTAAGGTCTTGTGATTGTAACAATTTTACCCTATTGTTCTCCTTAACATTCTTGGAAAACTTACAGAAAAATTAGTGAAAGGCTCCAAATCTATTCAATTGCCTCCAATTTTGTTCATTTGAACCAATTAGGAGGCTTGAAGCAATGATCTACTCTAAATATAAGGTTATATTTCAAGCATTGGATTACAAGGAGAAGAACTTCCTGGACTTAAATGATGATGACAATCTACCCACTAGGCCCACTTATTCAAAAGGTGGTGCTTGGCTTAAACACATCAGACATTCAAACACATTGTGTGTGCATGCCACCAGAACAATTACAAATCATGCTCCAATTGGTGGATATCACCTCAGATTCTTCCCCAAAGAATCCTTTGCCTGTTCATGCAGAGACTACCCAATTGAATCAAGAAATCACATCCTAAATGGTTGTAGACAGTTCAGGAATTACTGGAATCCCAAAAGAGATTCATTGAAAGACATCATTGCTTTCCTCAAGTTCAATCCAGGAGTGTTTTCCTTCCATGAAGGCATTACTTGATAGCAGGTTCACTGATATCATCTTACTTAGTGTAAAATAGCATTGCCTACAATTTTCCTTTTCCTTCTTCCTTATCTTTTTCTGTTGTTATTTAAGTAGCTATGTTGTAGATACCACAGTCTACCACCACGTCCCATATAATAAATTGTTGATTTAAAAAAAAAGATCTCATGACAGAAAAAATAAAATCGTGAACAAACATCCTTATCTCATTCACACTGAACTCCGGGTTAGAAGCTTTTTTCTCTAGAGAGATGGCTCCATAGATCATTTGAATCCCTGAGCAGCCCTAATATACATTTTTATAAGAGAGTGAGTGCTTGCGTTGCACTAGAGGGCTCTAGTCCTAGAATATATAGCTCTCTTTGTCGTGCTTCAGTGCTCTCTTAACCTAACCCATCAATTTTTCGAGATCGCCCTTCCACTTGCCAATGAAGCCGTGGAATGATGTAGTATAAGCCATACCAGATTGTCTCTACCTCCAGCCGGCCACAACACTATACCGATTCAATCATTTGACCTGCTTGGCGGAACTTCAATTGCTTGGGGTAGTGGAACAAGTATCAATGAGAGCGAAGATGCTATTGAGAAAGGGAGACCTGCTTTGTAGAATGGTATTAACCATATTGATACTGCGCAACAGTATATAAAACCGAACATGAGACAGGCGATCAAGCGAGCTGGGGTCCCTAAAGATAAGGTCTACATGACGTCGAAGCGTGCGTGCAGAAGATTGAACAGGTCTCTCATTGTCTGGTAACATTTTGCGGAAAGTTTCTCAGGACGATGAGGATCAACCGGTTTCGTTGGATGAAATCCGTGCTTGTATCGACAGTTCTTTGCAAAACTCGGATTCGTCCCGGAACTCAATAATCCTTCCGTAGCGGCACCTGGAGAGTTGAAGCAAATGTGGCAGATCCTTGAAGGTCTCAAAGCTGAGAGGAAACTCGAAAGTATCGGTGTCAACAGCCTTAGGCTGCTCTTGATGGAGTGAAAAAGCCGTTGTTAATCAGGTGATTAGATTGACTCAAACAAAAACAAGTCCTGTCTTAGAGTTGCAACAAAAGCAGCACTCTTACAACAATTCTGCGACACACAACCGGTGGCCCACTGAAACCTATACTCTCGGCCATCGCTGCGAAAGTCTCCGAAAACCGATTGACGAAACAGTGGGTACTCTTTTGATGGGCCCGTGCAATGGGTGCTGTCGTACTAATAATTATTGCTAGCGAGAATCCAATGACTAGATGACCTAGCCCAGTTATTGATAGAGTCGAGGAGATATCGAATGTTGGGAAAACAGTTCATTTTCGGCACTATGCGAGTATTCTAGTCGTTTAATGGATGGCAGCTTCTGATGGAAAGATTTCCCGCTTTTGAATCTCTCGGGTCAATGAAATTTGAATAATGGATACACTTTGATTACGTAGCGGTGATTCTGCTGCGTTTGAGTGTCGTTGAATAGTGATGGACAGGTCGACGCTCAATGCTTACAATGTTTACATATGCACTTTGGGGTCCAGAATGGTTGCTCCATACGATAACCATATAGCAAATGCTATATTTATTTGTGGGAGCAAAATGTGAGTGAAGCTTGACATCCGCCCACCGTATCTTTGACTGTTGCATCTTCGACTGTTGATTACTCCAGCGGAAATGATAGGAAGAATATGCTCAAGTTCGCTGCAAACAAACAAACTCATGGATCGAGGTCCTTCCTAGTTCTTCACCCAATTTACATTATTTCCAGTGAAAAATGCAGGGAAACCGGTCATAGGTGTCAAAGAACACAAGGCCAGATACTGTCATGTTTTCCTGTAAGTAAAACCTTTCATCAGTAACACACTGGGTAACAATCCATGGTAGGATCTAGCTTTGTTGAAGAATTAATGAATACGCATAGTCTGGCTTTTGCAGCATATGGAATCAGTTGTGCTGCAGACTGCAACGTCTAATCTAATAGAAATTTTGTTGAGTTATCATGACTTTGTTAGATTAGTAAGTGGTCGCAGGTGAAGTCTGATCACAAGAAAGTAGAGTTTACAGAGAAACTCTTTTACTAATTCTTTTGTATTCCTTAAATTTTCCATATCTTTCCACGTGTTTTCACTATATACTTCTTCCACCTTACTAAATGCTTTGGTTTGCTCTTTATATTTAGCATTTTTTCAATCTCATATTCTCTTTCTTAATTAATTTTCACGAGCAATGGTAGTATTGATTTCTCTTTTTTTCTCTCTCTTTTTTTTTAAGTCAACAATTTATTACATGGGGTGTGTAGGCAGACTGTGGTAGCTACTTTATAACTACATACATAATAACTGAAGCTACATGAAAAAGGAAAAGAAAGGTAAACAAGAAACAGAAAGAGGCATAAAAAAAGGAAGAAAAAGATGAGAATGAAAAAGAAAACTTAGCAAAGTGATCTACACCAAGCTAACTAAGAGTTGTGAGGTAAAAAAGCAAACACACATGGATTAAGTTCTAGGAACATGATGAAATGAGCTATCAAATCTCTTCTTGGATTCCAATACTCGTTAAATCTTCTGCACTCATGAAGGATGTGGTGTCTTGTTTCAATAGGATAGAGACCACACAGAGAGCTAAATTCCTCTCTAGGGAAGAAACAAAGTCAATATTCTCCAATAGGAGTATGATTGGTGATTGCTCTTGTAGCTCTTGCACATAACATATTGGAATGACCAATATATTGCAGCCATGCTCCATCTTTACTATATGTTAGTTCTAAAATTTTGTTGTTACTGTTAACAAGATCTAAGAAATTTCTTCTCTTTTGATCTGATGCTTGGAAAGTCATTTTCCAATTGTTGATAATGTTATTGCATTCAGATTTCCTGCTAAAATCCCAAGAATTTTTGACTGGGAAAAGTAGGGTGAGATTGAACGACTTGGTTTTGATATTGACATGTCTGTGAAGATTCCATTTACTTTTACTTGGGCATTCTCAGAATTCAATTGTGTTCTCATGATGATGATTAAAGAAGACTCTAAGGTTATTGAGAATGAGAGCCACTTGTTTTTGGAGTGGGTGAGATAATGGGTTGAATATTTTTCTTGCTATGTGGATAGAGTTGGTTACAACAATGATTTTAGAAATGTCTTGAAGATGCACTGCTTGGTTGATACCACATCTAATGGTGAAGAATTCAGCTTCTATGCTTGTGACATTAACAGCATGATGAAGTATTTTGATAATTGGTTTATTGTGAATGTGTATGTGTGTGATTGATAAGGCCATATTGTTTTTAACACTGGCATCCATGACTACAAGTGTGTTAGATGGAGTATTTGATGATTCAATGGCTAGATTATTGAGTTACTAGATACAAGATTTGGAAAGACAGTCTGAATTTTTTCTAAATAAATGAAAGGAAAAGCAATTAGAAAAACAGTCAATTATTGTATTGCCTGGCTTAAATTCAGGATTAAGAGGATCAAAGAAATGAAAAACTTTGTTGAACTGATTCTCTATATCAACTAAATGGCCTTTGATTAGGCTGCACTAGCGCCCAGTTAATGAACTAAGTGAAAGTGAATAAGAAGGTGTAGGTGAGTCAATATTGTTCTCTATGAGCAATCAAAGAATGTAATTGTCTAGTAGGGCATGTGCTCTGAGCTGAGATCTTCTACTAAGCTTTTGTAAGTGTAAGTGGGTAGGAATAAGGCTAGCAATAGCCTCAACACCAGCTGATAGAGCAGTTTTGAATACTCCACTTATTCATAAGGCTACTTGTCTCTAAAGTTTACCTAAGATCTTTAATAGATATACTAGGGAGGCTTTGGTGTAGAACTACATTTAAAATCTATACAGTGATATTGGAAGAGTACAGCTTCTGTACAGGAGTCGTTTTTGATGCAGAATTAAGCCTCTTATTGAGTTGCCTAAGACCTTCATGCACTTTACCATTGACAATGCTTTGTTGGTGTAGAAGTCAATATGTTAGCAAAAAAGGAGTTTTCTGTCAAAGATAAATCCCAAGTACTTTCACATATTTTTTAGATACAATACCAGGCCACCTAATGATAATGAGTCAAGGGGAGACAGGTTAAAGACCCTATGCTTTCTAGAGAAATGAAAAATTTCAGTTTTTAAATGTTTGACTAAGAGACCAAATTTGGAAAGAAGGTTGAAAGCTACATTGTAACTACTAAAAAGACAAGCATTGGAAATCTGAAAAGATTTGCTTTGTGTAAGGAGAAGACCATCATCAACAAAGGATAAAATGGAGATTTTTTAAATGTTTTTCCAGGATATAAAGAAACAGATATAGATATAATGCAGAAAGAATAGAGAGAGCTGATCCTTGACCCACTTCCACATTAATGTTAAATGATGAAGAAGAGAAATTGTTCCAAAAGTATTTGGTTCTCCTATTAATGAGATAGTTCAAGAAAAAATTGACTACTCTTCAATTGAAGCCCACTTAGTCAATTTTTGTTTTTTTCTCTTATCTCTTATATTATATTATTCTACTCATAATTATTACTGGATGAATCTTGATTAATTTTGATAACTTCAGTCCTACTATTATGAACTATCTATTCTATCTATTCTAAGGACTTTCTTTTCTCTTTTCTTAAATAAGAATTTAAACTTGTAGGAAAAGAGGAAATGTCATATATTACATGACTTGTTATACTATAGTCACATATATAACCTGTCAGGTGACCTGTCTTTCAAGTATCCAAACCTTTGTCCTTAATCCCACTAAATCTTGTAGTATTCTCAATTCTTACAGTCAGTATTCCCAGATCTCTACTGGATCTTATAATACTTCTTAAGTTGATACTACTGTTTTCTATAGTCAATCCTTGCATGGTGCTATTCAATGTTCCAATACTACTTTGCCCTAATTCTTCTCTTTCTTAGTAACTATTCTAGATACTTTCATTAGGATTCCTAATAATTTAGTCACTATCATTTCTTGATTACATTAGTGTTGTTCTACCAGATTGGAATATATTCCAGTAGTATTTAAGATAGTTGTCATCTCCAGGAATCTCCATTCTATTCTCTTAGGACTTTCTAAAGGTAAGTACTGCTTATACTTAGTCAATCAATATACTCTTAGTATTAATGGCAATTCACACTTGCTAGAGTTATCTACAAGTAGTACAGAAGATAGAATAGATAATATGTCAAAGTGGAAAATGGAGTTGGAAGAGAGTTGAAAGTAATACTATGTAGATAAGATGATCTTGGCTTTAATAGAAGATGTTGTACCTAGCTTAACCTCATCATTTTGGAGAAGAGAACTTGAATAGACTCAAAGCAAGTGTGTTATAATATGTCTCTGGACTCTATTATCTTTTAATACTTTCTATAGATTTTATATTATTTTGTCTTTATTTTCTTTTAGTTTTAGTTCTTTTTAGAATATAGAAAAAGGGGCTAGAAGAATGATATCAAGATGTATATCTACAGCATGTTTATTTCATGATGTACACATAGTGCATGCATGGCTAATACATAGACTTTAGGAAAGATTATATATTATAGAGCATAAACCAACATATATTAGTATATATAGTATATGTTATAGTAGGAGATTCTCTATTGAGATTCTCTTGTAAACTCTAATATGAGAGTAACAGAGATATACTAGTCCTATATAAGTTTGTGTATGCCTTACCATTACAGTATTGGCTACTATACTTTATTATAACACGATCTAAGTTAATTATCAGACTAAAGAATTCACATGGTAACTATTATTCTTAAATATAATATATTTTTCTAATATTACAGCTGTATATACTCTGGATTGTTAGGCACTGTAAGAGTTGTCATTTGGAACTTCATGAGATTGATAAAGAATAAAGAGGTTTGTGTCAGAGTTGAAGTTTATTTTTAATTTATTTTTAATTTTCTTTCTTCTTTTTCTTTTATTTTTATTTTGGAAAGCTAGGGTTAGGGTTTAGCATTGATGTCACATGTCACAGTCACATGATTATGTCACGATCACACTGTCACACAATCACATGTCACAATGAAAAATGGTAGAAAAATCTAGAAGAATGATATCATATAGTATGATATACATATGTTAATCTTAAGGCAAACACATGGTCATTTAGGGTAGGCTCATGTAGTAGAGCACAGACCATTAGTTTTAGGTAGATAAGGTAGATAATCCTATACAAAGTTCTCTAACAAGTTCTCTTATATTAATCCAATATAAGGTTTCTCTCATTAACCAACTCAAAGATCTTTAAGTTATAACAGTTTGGTTCTTGGGTTAATTAGGATAGAATACAATATATATCAGAAGAAGATGAATAGGTGTGGATATCAGGTAAAGCCATATAGTATGTGATATTTAAGACTTCTTAAAGATTCTAAATATCTACAAAATCCTATAAACTCTGCTAGTTACTCTAACATAACCTATTATATAAGATGTTGTATATTACACTTGTTATTAGTTAGAAAAATTAGCCTTTTTACAAAGTTCCAACACTTAAATACTACTAATATTTATTGTGAAGTTTACAGAGTTTTCTGTCTCTTCTAGTCTATAAATACTGAATACTACTACCAATCTTGTAGAGTTTACCTAGCTAACTCTACTTTTTCTTTTCTGACCAATGTTATAGATTTTTCTATCAGTAATTTTAAATTAACCATATATTAGGGTTGTTTTATCTTGGTCTTCTATTTTACTACACCTTATACTTTTCTTATGATATTAGTCAGCACCTCATGTAATAATAGAGGTATTCTTATATTTTTCTTATTCTCTACTTATTGTTTCCTCAAGAATGCCTTAACTATTTCTTGTAATCTATAGGTATATATAGTGGTACCTATATTTTTATGCTTTATCAATTGATTATCTCTTCTATTCTTTTTCAAGTCTTTGTCTAAGTTATAACCTAATCCAAGCTTAGAAATATAACATTATAGCTATATTATTTGTTTTAGAATCTTTTATAACTTTCTTCTTATCATGTAATACTATAACTGTGATATATATGACCACTATATGTGAATTTCATACTATAATCTCTTAGCTAAGTTTAAATAAGAAGAATAAAAGTGTCAAAAACAACATTATTATAGTTATTTCTTATACCACTATTAGAAGTAATATTTCACTCATAGTCAACTGTTAATGTAACTAAAGTAGGGATATAAAGTTTATACTTCAAGCTTCAAGAGAAATCTAAGATATATTGTCCAAATAATATCTATTTAAGACAAAAATCATTTCTAGAAGAAATTTCAGACAATAGAATAAGATCCTCTAAAAGTAGAAACTTGTTAGGAGGCAGTTTACACTTGTTAAATGAATCTATAAGTGTAACATGAAAGACTGATTAATTGTAACTTAGTAGAAGTAGAAACAAAAGTAAGTCAGAAGTGAGTGTTATATAGATAATGATCTTGGCTCCAACTTTCAAATATGTTGCATCTAGCTTAACTTTGTTACATAGTTATAATTCTAAATATGAAAAAGATGTTTTAACTAAGGATAAGTATAGTATATAATCCAAGTTGATTATTAGACTAAGAGATTATATATAGTACTATTATACTTAAGTATAATTTGTTCTAGAAGGAAATGATTAGTTCAGATGTATTGGATATTATTATCAGAGTTCAAGACAATGAACTTGGTTTAATTTATTTTCTTAGTTTAAACTTAGAATTAAAAGTATTGTATATAACTGTTACAAATATTACAAGTCAGTTATAAATATCACAGTCACAAGTTATATAATCATGTATCATAATGAAAGAATATAGAAGGTTCTGGAACAATAATTTTATATAACATATTTATTATATATTAATAGGTAGATATTTTGTATTAGAAACTCTATTGAGTTCTCTTTTTTTAACCTTACACTTAAGTCTTGAATCATAACATTAGAACTCAATACTCTTCTTGAGACCACTCTTCTAAAACCTTCTCTACTCTTTCTTTTTTACTCTCTGATCATTCTTAATTGAAAGCAACACTGCTCTTTGATCAAGAAGAATAGCCAGATCTCAGACTTAAAGAGTATACTAGCTAGATAGAAAAAGCTTAGTTGTTCATATTATGTTAAAGCATACTGACACTTTGTAGATATAGTATATAGTATTTTTCATATAGAAGCTCTGTAATATAGTATTTCTTTATGATCTGTACATGTGGAAGAATGACAGTTGTTCTTAAAGTATTGTCTAAAGTAGAATGACTTTTTTAGGTTAAAATTGCCTATGTTTTCTTTAGAACAGTAGTCTAGGTAGTTGGTAAATAGTATGAGGTAGGACTTGAGGAGAGTCTGCTAGCACTTACAAAGATTGAGTTAAGTTTGGAATATAAGTCCAAGAGAGAGGCTAGCACCAGCTCCATTCTACTCTTTATACTTTATCACTGTTTACTTTTTCACTATTAATATCCTTACCAATTGATTTACCATTATATTACAACAATATGAGTTAATACAACATCAATCAACTTTGACTTCAAATGAGGTAGTAGTAGGAACAGATAGCAGTATTACAAGTATTAGTAGTAGTACAGGCAGAACAAGGAAGAAGAGAGGTAGTAGCAGCTTCTAGATCTAATACTGGGTTAAATATAAAAGTAGTCAAGCCACCAATATTCAATGGGAACACAGATAGGATTTTAGAATGAAGATGAGAGACGTATTAGTAGAAGAGTAGATTCAGTGAGTTTTATTGTATGTATAGGGAGAGATAGTACATATTTGGAAGGAAAATGTAATACAGGATTTAGAGAATGGTAGTCTAGAGTTCCCAGCAGTGGGGGATTTTCTTACTGACCTAAAACAAGAGTTTAGGAATAGAAACAATGAATCTGTTCAAGTAGCAAAGTTGAAGAAGATAGAGCAAGGATTGAAAACAATAGAGAAGTTTGTATAGGAGTTGAGAAAAGTAACAAGAGGAAGTGGTTTTAAAGAGAGACTATTGATGGAAAATTTTAAGTAGAGATTGAACAGAGTAATTTGAAGGAAGCTAATGGAGGCAAAGAGGCCTCCAAGAAGTATCAAACAATGGTGCAGGAGAATAACAAATTTAGATAGGTATTAGAGAGTGTGTTAGAGAGAAGAGAAGAGGTTAAAAGAATAAAGAAAGATAAGAAATTTGGCATCAAGGTTGAATATTCCAGTAAATACTGAAATATAAATAGATAATGATTGTTACAGTCTCAAGTTTGACTAAGAAAACAAGAACTCTAATAGACATTAATAGAGCTCACACTAATAGAGGGAGTTGAGAGAATGAATGAAATAATAGTGAACTCAGTATAGCAGTAGACAGAGTTTGTACTTGGGCAGGACTCATATACTATAAATGTAGATTGTGAAAGAAACTGTTATAATTATGAAGATTTTGGTTATATCATGAGGTATTATAGGAATTGGAGGATGGTGGAACAAGGAAGGCAGATCAGTTATTAGAACAATAATAAATATTTAAAAGAGAAGTCTAGTAGTTCTTAATTATAATAGGTTTGCAATGCTCAGTAGAGTAATGGAAAATATATCCTGCTATAATAGTGACATGCTAAGAGAAGTGATGGTAAAGATTGGGTTAGAGAGAATTGATACATAGAAGAGAGTAATAGTTATAAGTTTGGAGTTTGGAAGAAAACAAGGATTTAAACTGAAAAAAATTAACAGGCCTATTTATGTAAGAAATGTGAATAGTTATTTCAACAAGGAAGAATTTATTAAGTATATGGTAAAAGTAAATATTTATTATCAGAGACATAAGGAGAGGATGAAGATCAGTAGTCAAAAGTGGAGTGTAATTTTGGAAATGTTATGGCTAGCTTGCCACAATCCTAAAATTGACTTGAGAACAGGAAAGATAAATATAATAAGATGTCTAGATAAATATGGAAAGTAGTAGGAACAAAAGCTAGGGTAGTAAAAATAGAAAGAAAAAAAAGAAAAAGAAGATAAGAGAAAGAAACAAAAAGAGAAGAAGTAGAAGAAATAAAAAAAAACCAAGGAAAAAGAAAATAATGGAAATGAAAAAAGTAGTAGAAAAATGAGAAATCTAAGATAAGAAAAAAGAAGTAGCAAAGTTAGAGAAAAAAGCCAAGAAATTAGCTTCTTTAAGATTCTACAAATAAATCTATGTCTTTAGAAAGAAAGCAAATGAGAGGATGTTAGCAAGGAAAATATGAAATTATATGATAAATATGAAAAAAGAGTTTATACTAAGAAAGAAGAAGATATATTTATTATTAAGAGAAAAAAGAGAGAAAGTGCATAAGTTTATAGATGAACAATTGAGAAAATAGTACTGTTAGAGTTGTAAACAATAGACTTGACTTTATTTTATTTTATTTTTATTTTTATTTTTATTTCTCATTTTTCTTCATTTTATTTTTAAAGTTTCTTTTTCTTTTTTCTTTTGAACTTAGGTAAAGGATGTGATATAATGTCACTGTCACTGTTACATGATCATATAATACAATAGAAGGATATAGAAGGTTTTAGAATAATAATATCATACTACATATTAATAGTATATAATATACATGCTCTTTAGAATAGGCTAGGTTTAGTATAGTATAGACTAATAGCCTAGGATATATAAGTAGGATACATTATACTTAGAAATTCTATTGAGTTCTCTTATATTACTCAATATAAGAGTATGTTTTTATCTTAACTTTGAAACTTAAGTCATGATAAGTATATTAGACTTTTGAAGTCATCTCAAATAATACTAGTGTTCTTTGTAGAGAAGAAAAATGGTAAGAAGAGAATGATGCAAGACTATAGGTATTTAAATAAATAGACTATAAAGAACAACTATCCTTTGTCTTTAATTTCAGACATTATAGAAAATATTAGTATAAAAAAAGTATTTACTAAGCTAGATTTACATTGAGAGTATAATAATGTATAGATAAAGAAGGAAGATAAGTAGAAGGCAGTGTTTATAACACTAGAAAGATTGTTTGAACTAACTGTAATAGTCTTTAAACTTACAAATTCTCCAGCAATATTTCAAACAATAATGAATGAGATCATATGAGACTTGATTAATACTGGAGAAGTAGTAAGTTTTTTTTGATGATATTGTAGTAGAAACAGAACAAGAAAAGATATAGATATATGATGAAGTAGTAAAAGAGGTAGTAAAAATAGTAGCAGAAAATAATCTATATATAAAACTAGAAAAGTATAAGTGAAAAGTAAGAAAAGTAAGATTCTTGAGAGTAGTAATAAAACTGGAGAAAAACAAGATGGAGGAAGAGAAGGTGAAAAAAGTGTTGGATTGGCCAACTTCTAAAAGAGTTAAGAATATACAGATGTTTTTAGAACTAGCCAACTATTATTGGCAGTTCATTAAAGATTTTATATTTATAGCTAGACCATTATATGACTTGGTAAAGAAGGATAAAAAATGAGATTAGACAGAGAGGCAAAAAAATAATTAAAGAATTAAAGGAGAGGTTTACAAAAGAACTAGTATTAGTATCTAACTTAGATTAAAAAAATGAGGATGAAAGTAGATATATCAAATTATATAATGGAAATAGTGTTATCTATAAAGTATAAAGATAGATAATGAAGACCAGTAGTGTTATAGTACACTAGGACACTAACATTTTTCTTTTCTTTTTATCTATTTTTCTTAATTTAATTTTTCTTTTCTTTAATTTTTTTTCTTTTTCTCTTTTATTTTCTTTGATAATAAAGAGGCATATGAATGCAGTCACATGATATATCATATGATATGAAACCATAGGTCTATACTTAGTGAGATTAGGCTAGAAGAGGCTAGAAAGATAATGTCAAGGCATATGTATATGGCATTAGTTCTTATGGAAGACATGAGGTTGATATATGGTGGAAGCATGGACTATATATGGACATTAGGGTAGGGCTATTTATTATTAGCACAGACTATGAGTACTTTGTATAAATAGTATAGGAATATATTGGAGACTCCTTGTTGAGTTCTCTTATGATTTCTACTTGATATCTATTTTGAAATTTATTGCTTGTGTTGCTATTAGTCTTTTAACTAGTGATTGCTACAACAAGTTGTTGTAGCAACCACTCACCAGAATGGCACTTGTAGTTTGCTTACTTCAGCAAAGCTTTCAGTTGGCTATTTAGTAGTGGAGATTACAAGAGAACTCGATAAGGAGCCCTCACTGCATTGCTCCTCTATTTATATAAATACAAAGTGGTCCATGCTACAACAATGTGTTTACCTCATGTCCTATTACTCATCCACATGTGTTTTCCTTAAGGCCACCATGCTTCCTACATGTGCCCTAATGTCATACTCTTAATCTCCACTGTATATGTGTATACCATGTGTATACTATGAGGAACCCATGTCCCTTGACGTCACTCCTAACCCTAACTTCTATCTAGACTTCTCTCAATCCTTCTAGACCCTAAGTCCTTCCAAACTATTCTAGACTCTGTCACATGACTTCCAGATCACGTGCTCTCCATCCATTATAGACTAATAATAATAATACTTAACCCTAACCCTAGTCCAAGTCTGTCTACACACTTGTCTTATAACATAAGTAGCATATCTCTCAAAATCTCTTAATGAGATAAAGAAAAACTACAAAATTCATAATAAGAAGATGTTAGCAGTCATCAGAGAATTGGAGAATTAAAAACATTTATTAAAAGGCAAAAAGTTTAAGTTTAAGATCTGGACTGATTACAAGAACTTAGAATATTTTATAAAAGTATAGAAATTAAATTGTAGGCAAGCAAGATATATCAGAGTCAAAGATAGTAAACTTGACTTTTTCTTATTTTTCTTCTTATTTAATTTTTCTTTTAGTTTTCTATTTTAGGCTTAAGGTTAGAGTTTAGTATAATATTATATATAACTGTCACAAACTATCATATATCAGTCACATGTCACATAACTTTGTCACAAGTTATAGTTACACAATTATGTATTGTATAAGAATATCATAGAAAGTTCTGGAATAATGATATCATACCATATATTCTTTAAGGTAGGCTAGATTTAGTATAGTACAGACTATCAGCCAAGTATATAAGATAGACAGTCCAAGATTGTTCTTTTACTCTAACTCTTGAGCCTAAGTTTATGATAAGATAAGCTCTTTATTTGTTAAGATTTAATTTTGCCTTAAAGTATGTGTCTGGAACAAAGATAAAAAAAGCAGATAGACTAAGTAGGAAACTAGACTAGAAAGTAGGAGTAGAAAAGGATAACAAAAATCAAAAATTAATAAAAGAGAAATGGATTTGTAGTTTAGCAAAAGTAGTAGAAAAGGATCTAAGATAGATATATTAGGAAAAATAAAAATGAGGAAAGAATGAGAAAGTAATAGAAGAAATAAAAAAGTGGAAGTTAAAGTATTGAGGGGTAATAAATGGCAGGTAGAGAGAGAGCTAGTGTTGAAAGAAAAAAAGATTTATATATCAAAGGATAAAGAGTTGAGGGTAGAGATCATCCAATTGTATTATGATATACTAGTAGCTAGACATGAAGGGAGATAGAAGATAACAGAGTTGGTGACAAGAAATTACTGGTAGCTAGAAGTAACAAAAGATGTTAGAAAATATATAAATAGATATAATTTTGTTAAAGAATGAAAAATAGGACAGAAATACCAGTGTGGAAGTTAATAGTAATTTATCTATATAATTCATAGTATTTAGGGTAGACTAGATGTAAGTATATACAAACCATATACTAAAGGTATATAAAGTAGACATATTTATACTAGAAACTCTACTAAGTTCTTTTATATGTTATAACTTAAGACTAAGTATTTAGTCAAAAGAGAAAACTTATATTATTTAACACAAAAGAACTCCATAGAGTTTCTAATATAAATATATCTACTTTATATATCTCTAGTATATAGTCTGTATATACTTACATTTAGTCTATTCTAAATGTTATGAGTTTATATAGATAAAGTCATTATTTCTTTTATAATATATGGTATTACCTTTCTGATGTGTTACATAATATGGTGATAGTAATAGTAACATCTATAACCATTATGACAGTTAAGTATTATATCACATAGTTCTTCCTTTACTAAGTTTAAAATAAGAAAAAAGGGAAGAAAAGAAATAGAAAAATCAAAGTAAAAATAAGAATGTTATAGTATGCTTGGACTCTAATATTTTAATTTAATTTAATTTTCCTTTTTCTTTTTCTTTTGGATAATAAAGAGGTATGTGACCACAGTCACATGATGCATTACATGATGTGATGTCATAAATCTAAAATGTAGTAAAAGAAACTAAAATAATATTATCAAGAGTATAAGAAAACTAGCTCTTTCAAGCTCTTTCTCTTCTACATTTTTTAGCTGATTCATAATCTGTAACTCTTTTCCACATCCATACTCATCTGCTTTTCCAATTTTCTATGCTACAGATTCCTTCAGGTTATATACCAATACTTCTAACTATCTAGATATATTATTAAACTTACCTTTCTATACTCACTTACCCTTCTGCAACACTCTGTAGTCTTTCAAAGTCTTCTAGTATTATTTATATATCTGTTCATCTGCTTTTCCACACTCTGAAAGTATATACTAAGTACTCTAGCTCTCTTTTATTTCAGTTACTCTATTCTAAACTATTCCTAATTACTTAAGTATTATTATTCCTTGCTTATGTAATTGAAATTCTGATACATTAGAATAGATCTATTGATATATAGAGTAGTCTTTACCTTCAGGAATCCTTATTTTGTTCTCTTAGAATTTTTTAGAAGTTTGAAGTACTAGGCTCTTCTATTTAGTTACTCTAACAAAGAGTATGTTTGTCTTGTAGTAATGGTATGGTGGACTTATGGACAACATATGTATGTTAGGGTAGGATTATTTATTACTAGCACAAACTATATATCTATTATATAAATAGTATAGGAATATATTGAAAACTTCTTGTTGAGTTCTCTTGTGATTTCCATGAGATACTTTGTTTCTGGGTTTTCTTAAGTGGTCTATTGGTCATCTTGACTAGTAGTTGCTATAACAAGAAAAGAATTTATATAGCAGAAGAGAAATGAAAAGGAATAAGTTTACCATCTTTGATTTTAACATTGTGCTAAACAATACAAGTTTCTTCTTTTGACTAAACACTTAGTTTTAAGTTGTAACATTAGAGTAGATTATATAAAGTCTTGCACAGACTAGCTAGTTAGTATGTGTAAGATAAATACTTTGTATTAGGAACTCTATTAAGTTCTCTTGTGTTAATTCTAATACAAGGTTCTTTTATTGACTTAACACTTTGAGTCTTGAATCATAGATTATGTAACTATAACTGTAATAGTATTACATCTTTGTTACTTATGATATTATATCACAACTCTTTGTCTAAATTCAAATAAAGAAAATGAAATCTATAAGTAAAAGAAAAAGAAAAGAGAAATAAAATAAAATAACTCCAAGTCTACTATTTACAACTCTAATACTATCTGTAAGAGAATCTGTTCCTTTGCAAAATTTGCTTTTTTACACTTGGAGTTTTTATATAACTACCTGTTAATCTATGTATTAGTACTAATATATTTTCTTACACTATAAGCATTATCATTTCATACTTATATAAGCAGTATTTTGACATATTAGAATAGACTAAGTAGCACTCAAATAATTGTTATCTTTAGAAACTTCATCTATACAGAGTTCTCTATCAAGTTCTCTTGTGTAAACCCTATATGTTATAGCTTGAATGTGTGGACAGACTTTAGAGTTAGGGTTAGGACAGGAATAGGACAGTAGTAATTATTAGTCTACAACGGATGGAGAGCACGTGACCTGGAAGTCATGTGACAGAGTAGTCTAGAGCGGCCTGGAAGGACTTAGGGTCTAGAAGGATCAAGAGGAGTCTAGATCAGAGTTAGGGTTAGGAGATGATGTCAAGGGATATGAGTTCCTCATGGTGTACACATGGTGTGCACATGTATAGCGGAGATTACAGGTATGACATCAGGGCACATGTAGGAAGCATGGTGGCCTTAAGGTAGACACATGGTGGATGGACATGAGGTAGACATATTGTTGTAGCATGGACCACCTGTAAGTAGTATATATAGAGGAGCAATGCAGTGAGGGCTCCTTGTCGAGTTCTTTTGTAATTCCCCCACTCTTTACTTGATAGCCCTACTGAGAGCTTTGCTTGTTGTAAGATCATTTGTCCTTGAGTGACGAGTGGTTGCTACAACACTATATAGGGTCTCTTCTCTTGATCAGCTCTAAGGTCTTGAGTTTGTAACAATGTGTCTATCTTGAGGCTAACATGTATATATCATGCTGTATGACATCATTCCTTCCAGAGTCTTCTACCACTTTCCATCATGACATATAACCTGTGACCTTGTGTTGTCACACTTAACCCCAACCCTAGATCCAAAATAGAAAATCAAAAGAAACTAGAAATAAGAAAGAAAGAAAGAAAGAAAATAAATAAAACTAAGTTCAACTTCCATGATTCTGACAATTACTGAGTTCCTGCAAAATAACCCAGACACTTTCTACTTCTAGGATATTCTTTCTATTATTTAAGTAGTCTTGTACTACTATGGCCTCTCTGTGTAATAAATTGCTGATTTAAAAAGAAAAAGATGTGTCTATCAGTAATCTATCCCAAAGAATGACATGTGTAAGTGGGATGTTTATTTCAACAACCTCAGTTATTAATTTGTTGTGTTAGAAACTCGAACTCGAGAGGCTGCAGCTAGAGTGAACACGACTAGATACAAGTGAGACAAACAACAGAACGTGTAAGAGTATTTCTATACTCACCTCAGTTTCGTAGTACGAAACTGAGGTGAGACTGTGTTGCGCGAGAGTCAAAAAAAGGAACTGAATGATACCATGCCAACTATCGCCGAATGACGTCTCGCTAACTATCACCGAATGACTTCCATTTTTGTCAGGGAAGTTATATAAATAGACGCTTCCTTACTCGGTATCACATCACAGTGGATCATTTAGCATGAATACTCCCTGCTTGATCGGAAGGGACATCCATATAATGAGGTATAAACTTGTTATAATTCTTCCTTACCTACCGTCATCTTTCTTCTTTCTCTGCCAAACGTCAGCAAGGGATACGATATGACAGCGAATGTAAATGGCCCGGATAACCTCGTAGATGGTCATAATTCTGACTATACATATTCCCCGACTGCGATCTCATTCGCGCCCTCTGATTCGGTGACACTGTCGGCCTACAACGGACCAATCGGTGAAAATTCGACTAGCCGAACGATGCAAGAAAAGAGGAGTGTGATAGATATACCGAATGTGACGGTCCCTGTAGAGCACAAGAATAGAACTCTTGTTCTTTGTTTCGATGGAACCGGAGATCAGTGAGTCCCATCTTGAAGCTTCTCCGGAGGACCTCATACATTTCCTAGATTTGATACAGACGTAAGTAGTCGCTATTTATCGGACCCCACGAAGCCCCAATCTCCCATCAGAATTCAAATATCATTGAGTTCTTCAGTATCCTGAGGAAGGATGATCCAGAGAAGCAGCTCGTGTATTATCAGGTAAACCAATTTATCAGCAGCGGTTAGAAGCATAACTGAAATCTTGGAAGGCAGGGATTGGGACATACACTGTACCACAAATAGCTACTCCCTTTTTTGCGAAGTTCTCAAAAGTATTGATTGATCATGGAATTGGTTTGGACGATTGGAGCTCACATAGAACCAGATGATGGACCAGGCTATCGCCTGGAATTTAGATGCACATATCATGGGTAAAGTTTTCGACCTCCTTACTCCACATCACTCATATATTATCAGGAGGCTACGAATTCTTGATGCAGAATTGTAAGTGCAAACCTATCATTCTGATAACATTTTATGCTGACAATACATTATAACAAGACAAAGCTGGAGATAAGATTTGTATCTTCGGGTTCTCTCGTGGGGCATACACAGCGTGCTGGTAGGGCCCTACACCTGGCATGTAGTGCTATCTCTGATTAAGGTTCAATATTAGCCTCGCAGGTATGATCCATAAAGTTGGCCTTCTACCGATTTGCAACCATCAACAAGTTCCTT
>JAJOHK020000602.1:0-22698 GCA_022457215.2 Leucocoprinus gongylophorus
AGCTGTTTATGAGATATTAGCAGACAAAGTTTTTACAACTACTGATGACCTGATATCTCAGTTGTTTGTTGTCGCTTTTGTACATTCCACATATGTGCAGATAGCCCTCATTTGGGGCTTTCCAGTGTAACTTAGTTTGTGAAAATAGGTCTACTGGTTATGGAGATACAAGCTAAATGAAGTTTGTGACAGTTAGTAGGTGTCGATAATGTTAAATTGAAAGAGTCTACAATAATCATAAGATTATCACTAATAGAAGAGTAATGAGGAAAAGACAAATCCCACAAACTATCTCTAATGTTAAAGTCCCTAGTCATAATAAGGATATTATCAATATTGATCTCAATATTCTTGAGATATTTTAAGGCCATATGGGACAAATCTGAATAGATGTTCAACATATAATGACACACACTATTATTGAAAAAAGAGATAAGGAGAATATCTCTGTGATTAAAAATGTCAGAATGGAGAGAAAATCTTAGAGAAGAAAAATGGATATTGATAAATGCTATGACTCTGGAAGAGTTCGACCTATTATCAGTATTTCTGGTGAAAAGCAACCAATTGGGATGGTATGCTGTTCCTACGAGATCTTCTCCTTCACTATTCAAAGTGCTGGGGATTTTGTGAATTTTGGACCAGGGTGGCTCTTGGATGAATATAATATCGAATTGGGTAAGAGTCTCTAGCAAGATGTTGATGATAAGTGAGTTTTTCCAAACATTTTGCAAGAATACTCTGAGATTTCATATTATCATATTTGATGTTTGCCACTCTTTGTAGAGTGAATTGATTTAATCTTATTTTCACAGATCTCAATATATTTCTTTTGTTGCCACTCTCTATTAAAACAGTGTTTCCAGAATGGACATTGAATAGAATCAGCTTGGTGATTGCCTCAACAGTTCGAACACTTGAATGAGTAGGATCATGGTTCTCCCTTCTTGGTTTCAAGTTGTGGAGGATTTATTTTCTCATTTACTTTGCAACACCACCCGAATTCACAGTGGTTCTCCAATTTGTGGAGGCCATTATATTTGATGCACTTTGACCCTTGGATCCTGCAAGAAAAAGTTGAGTGACCCCATCTCCAACAGTTTTTGTATTGAGGGACTCTAGGGTTGGTGTTAGCACCTCTAATTGTAGCAATGAATGATCCAACATTGAAACATCTATTGATTAAATCTTTAGTTTTTGTGCCACTTTGGGCGTCCTATATATCGATCCATACAATGGCCATGTCTGATTTTGGTGAAACTTTGTATACCCTTAGTTTAGATGCAAGAGTAACATTGTTGAAAATATAATTCTGTTTAATGATATTTTCAATGTCTGAAGAGTTGAGACAATCTTGGAGGTTTCTGTTTGGAAAGTAAGAAATACCTATTATTTTGAGATAGGATTTCGATTGGAGAAGTCAAGACATATCTACTTGAGAAGAGTCGATACTTTCCAAGTTTTTCACATAGCTTTCTATGGTAGTCAGATTGGATGCTTGTGATACCTTGTTGGTTACAATCATAATTCCAATTAGGTCTGCTTGAATGAAGTCAACAGCTACTTTAGACTTTGTATTCTTTAGGTTTCTGTTGATGTTAGTGACATGGATAAAAGAATTTTTCATAAACTTGACCATATTGTTGTTGCTCATTGGGATAATGACCTGTTTATGTGATGGTTCCTTAGTTGTTATATTGATTTGATATTTAGCCTTGGGTGATCCTTTGATGATTTTATTGATTTGATCAATTTTCTTAGCTCCAATAGATGGGAACATATCCTTGATCTTGATGACGTCCAACATGTTGGTATCTTGTTTGAAAACTTAAGCATAAGACTTGTTGGTTTTAGGGGTTTTATTCTCCACTTGTTTATTCTTAAAATACTTGGAGATTGCATTAATTTCCTTTTGAGATTTGGCTGGGATAGGAGGAGGAATCTTCTTGATACTAGCCAGGATGAATTTCGATGTTTTCTTGGCAGGTCTTTTAGGAACTGGTTGTACATTGGGAGTGAATTTGGTAGCAATTTTTCTCCTAAGAGTGTTAGTATTGTTATCTGTGTAAAAGGAATCCCAATTTGATTTGTATACTAAGGAAATAAAATTCCAAACTGCATCACCTATACCGTTAAAATCTATGAGATTATTGGCCTTAGTTGGTTCAATCTGTTTGTTCGAAATATATTTTGCCATGAATTTTAATGAATCCTTAATGTTCTTCATATCAGATGCAATGTGTTTAATGGAGCCATGAAGGGAAATGGGATAGAAACTGCCATTCCAAATTTCAGGGTCAGTAGGAGCATTCAGATCGTACAGTAATTGAATGTTGATAAACATGTTTTCATCATTGTTCGCAGAAGTTCCTTGAGAAGGGGGCAAGGTGAGGTTGTTATTGGAAACACATTGAGTTAGAGCATCAATATTGAGGTTACCATGAGAAGACCTGTTGTTAGAATTGTTCTTGGTCACCTTACCAAGTTGATATTCTTTCTCTTGAGATGTCTTGTAGAATAGCTCAGGGCAGGAGTTATCATCTTTGTTGATGTCCATATCATTGTTCTTCTCCATTCTTTTATGGTATATGGTAGAGGATGTTGTTGAAAACATTGATGTGTCTTTAGAACCAGTTGGGCTTCATAAGGTTTTTCTGTCTCTCACATTGTTGTAGTTGTTAGGATTTTGTCCTTTAGAAATATCCATCCCTGTGGTGTTATGAGGATCTACAGTTGGTAAATTGGTGTTTGTAGGGGGAATAGCATGAATAGAGAAGTTCAAAAATGATTTATTCACTAATTCTCTGTTAGGCGTTACCATATAAGATGGTGGTATGAGAGAAAGAAGCAACATGGGTCTTGTTGTTGTTGTTTATTCCTATTTTCTATAAAGCAAACTAGTACTAAGACACAGTGAGTGTTTGAAGTAATTATGCCCCCTCAGCAGAGTGGTATCTACATTTATAAGATAAAATCAAATAGTAGTCCAAAGGTAAGATGTGGAGATGTCTAGTTGAGGAGAATGTTAGAGCAGGTCAGGTTAGTAATGTTGGCTGTGGGAATGAGCACAGGCTAATAGTAGCAAATAATAGACATAAACTAGAAGAAAAATGTGAGAGAGAGTATAAAGACATAATGAAGGGGTGGTGGTTGTAACTTGATGTGGTGTGTTGGTTCCAAGGCTATTCTTTGTTATCCCCAGGGTCTTCCATATTATATTCAGTAGCTAGGGGGTCTTCAATAGTAGGTGGTTTCCATCTGAGTAGACCTGTCCCATTCTTGGTGAATGTACCTGATCTCTCAAGAAATTTGCTTAGAGTGGCTATCCCTTGTTTTGTCCTAAGGATATCTGGTATATATATGGAGCTTGAGACATTGTGAAGAATTTGGTAGTAGTTCTCATATTGGGGGCATATGTCAATGATGTGCTTACATATTTGTATTTCTTCTCCACAAGAGCAGAATACACTTTCTGAGGAAACTAAAGATTGATAGTAGTCTTAAAAAATAAGGCAGCCAAAGATTTCTCTTTGGTTGTACAAGGCTTTAAATGGAGGAATGTGGTTTGCAGGGGCATATCATTCATTTTGAGGACAATTTTTCTATATCTATTTCCATTTGGTAAGCATGTATTCACATGCTCAGTAGCTTGTAGTATTAAATTAGCTCTGGAGTTTTGTAGCTTCTTTAGCTAGTTTATTGGCTTTTTCATTTTCTCTAATTTTAGTGTGGCTAGGAGACCAGGAGATAGAAAAGTAGTAGTGTAATGAGAAGTCAAGCTATCTGAGAGCCTTTTGGTAGAAAATATATGTTATAAGCTGACCTTGTTGGGACTTGGGGTTAGAGACTATGGATATGGCTGAGATATTATTGGCATATAATTGGATATAGTAGACTTTGGGATATTAGTTTGCAAAAGAGATGGATTCTAATAGTCTAGTCACAAGTTCTGCAAGCTCTGCATCATAGACTTTGGCTGAGCCCCTAAAACCAAGTTTTCAGTAGAAAACTTCCCTTCTCTAGTGATATTCTACTACTGTTGATCTGACTCAGTGAAATTGATTGAGAAAGGAGATTTAGGAGCTATTAGAGTAAGTAAGGAGTGTTTCTGGATAGTATTGTGCTTGTTTGACAAATCTGTTGTAACAAGCTACTACTTTGTCTTTATTAGTAGTAGATTGGTGAATTGTAAAGTATTTCCCATAGTCTAGTTATGTTTTTTGCTATAGAGGGAAAAGGAAAGGAAAGATGTATTTATAGGTTGAAGAGATAAATATAGCTGTTTTTTGTAGTTATGTTAGTTTGAACCTACAGCTGTGTTTAGTAAGAAAAGAAGAAGGATTTGAGAGGCTCTTTCTATTATACCAGTTGTTAGATAGTCATTGGAGGATAGGATTGTTAGTACTAAGTTTGTTAAAGCAGATAATAGTATGTCTAGTAAAAGAATCCAAATATAGGCCAAGAGAGAAAATAAATGCTTCTAGCTCTAATACATGAGTAAGAGTAGTATGAAAGATTACACATATTAGGTAGAGTACTCTATTTTGGACTTTATTCAGTATTTGAATATATTTATATTTGCCTATCCACCAGGTAGCACTAGTATAAGTAATAATAGAGAAAATATATATATAATAGAAAAAGCAAAGATAATAGTATAATAGGCTCCAGAACATAAGTCTAGTAAATAATATAGAACTACAAGAATACTCTCTTAGTCTCAGTCTGACTACTAATAAACCTTGCTTTTCCAATCACTGGTTTACAGAATTTTTATAATATAAGACTAAGACTAATCCAACTTCTCTAATACTACACATACTAATTCTCTAACTTGTCAGATATGGTTCATACTAGGGGTGAAAGTCTGCACAATAGACTTAGAGATGTGCAGACTTGTGGAATAACCTTAGCTTCAGCTTATATGCTGTGCTGTTTGTCTGCCACATGGTCACAACTTCAGATAATAGGAAGAAGTTTAAGATGGAAGTGAGTGCTAATTTGGTATATCACTGTTGAGCATCAGGAATTGAGTTCAATAAAAGTTTATCTTTGTCAATTATCAGACTAGTGAATTATAGTATAACTACTAGTCTTATATACAAGTTTCTGCTATAGAAAATGCTTAAAGTTTCAGTAGTATAGCCTCTATCACTCTGAGTGGAGGTTTTAGTGTTGAGACACTGATAGGAGTAACTCTGCCATAAAAGACTAAGTTAAATAGAAGTATCTCTGTTATGGAAGATAGAATACCCAGAGGATTACATCACTGTCACAAGATGTGTTGTGAAAAAGGTGGACACTGTAAAAGATGAGCTTGTATAGTTGGGAGATAATATCACTATGGAGATGTAATTTCTAGATAGGTGGATTTACATATAACATAACTCTCCAAAATAATACCTACTTATGTCATCATCATCTTTCTCTCAATTATCTTCATATTATTATATAGACAGACTATTGAAAGTTATTAGGAAGCCTTAAACAAAGACTAGAAGAAAGCTATTACAAAAAGCATATAAGAAATATTCAAGGCTATAAAGAAAGAACTGAAACTAAAAAATTAGCTAAAAGCAGAACCCTCAAAGAATTTCATAGGAAACTCTACTAAAGTAAGCAATTGGTATAGGAAGATAACCCTATACTTCAACAACAAGAGAATTAGTGATAATTGGAAAAGAATTAAATTCACATTGGAGAAAATTAAGAGAGGAAAAAATAACCAAGCTCAGAAGTAGGCTGATACTGCCATCAGAATCTTTCTAGAAAGAAAGAAGCTAATGGTTAGAAGAAAATGAGGAACCTCTTAAAGAAGAAGATATTAAGAACTTTGTGAACAAACCTGTATTCTCAAACTAAAATCAGATAATTACTCTTATGGAAAACTTTTTTATTATTACAGAATCCTAAGCCAATGCTATTAAGAATCTGAAAAGGATAAAACAAGATAGCTGAATAGTTAAGGACTACTAGCTAAATATTATGACCTTAGCTTAGAACTCAATATTACAGCCTTAGCTTAGAGCTTAGGTTGCACTTAGGCAAAGACTCGAGAAAGTAAAGAGATGATATACAAGTGGTAAAGCATAAGGATACAGGAATGTATCTATGCTATATATACATATAAGAAATGAGACAGTAATCTATTGTATATGAAGCAAACAAGTCATAAAACATGAGGATGAAGTAAG
Organism: Leucocoprinus gongylophorus; assembly: GCA_022457215.2. Classification (NCBI taxonomy): domain Eukaryota; kingdom Fungi; phylum Basidiomycota; class Agaricomycetes; order Agaricales; family Agaricaceae; genus Leucocoprinus; species Leucocoprinus gongylophorus. The sequence goes on from JAJOHK020000602.1 coordinate 6,195, forward strand.
AGTATAACATCTACTATATAAGGCACTGACTGAGACCATTATGGTGCAGCCAATCTTGTCATCATTACCCTTGACCCTAGTCCATGTTGTATCCATGAGGCATCAATTGTAACAATACCCTGTTTTTAACATTCATATCCCTATAAATCATATTAACATTTTGAGTTCTCCTACTATATATGTTGCTACTGTTTTCTTATTAGGTCAAATTATGACTTGATCTCAATTGTTGATGGCTATAATATATGGTTCATATAGAGGTCCTCCTTGAAACATGGTTATTGGATAACTATTCCATAATATTTCAGTGTTGTGTTTGTTATCTACCAATACAATTGCTACTTCTTTCCAAAACTCAAGATCTTGTTTTTCTCTAGATCAAAGTGATTGGTAATGTGAGAGTGGTCTGAATAATCTTGTTTGTTCTTGAATACTTTGGCTTCATCTATGTTGTTTAATTTTCTGGTGATATAGGGATTGAGAGAGGTAGATGTAGTCATATAGTTGTTGTTGGTGATTTGAGAAGACATTTGTTAAGATTTAAGTTGTTTTGTGAGCTGTCAAAATGGGATTTTACCCCCTCTCTTTATAGGTTTTGACTCAAATTCCTCATCTAATAGTCTTCAATCATCTCTTTTGCATGAAACAACTCTGTTTCTACTATCTATTGATCATGTTTATTTTTGTATCCCTTTCAATATACCAGGTATTATGTTCCTCTTCCACATTTTCTATGATTCCTGACTTCTTCGACCTTGTATTCTTCTTCTTTATTAATAATCATAGGTAGAGGTACCAGTTTCATATGTTATCTTTGATAACAGGGTTCTCTGCACCTTGTTAGTAGGTTTTTATTGAACACATCATGTATTATCTATATTTCTGGAAGTTTAAGTTGAAATGCTTCTTGATGTTGTAACAACTACTTGTCACTCAGGGACAAATGATCTCACAATGAACAAAGCTCTCCAATGAGCTATCAAGTAAAGAGTGGGGGAATTACAAGAGAACTCGACAAGGAGCCCTCGCTGCATTGCTCCTCTATATATACTACTACATCGTGGTCCATGCTACAATAATGTGTTTACCTCATGTCCATTCACCATGCTTCTACCTCATGTCCTATTACTCATCCACATGTGTTTTTCTTAAGGCTACCATGCTTCTTACATGTGCCCTGACGTCATATCTTTAATCTCCGCTATACATGTACACACCATGTGTACACCATGAGGAACCCATGTCCCTTGATGTCACTCCTAACCCTAACTCCTTTTAGACTCTTCCCGATCCTTCTAGACCCTAAGTCCTTCCAGACTGCTCTAAACTCTATCACATGACTTCCAGCCCACGTGCCTATCTCCTATATCTCTTCTCCCATTGTAGACTAATAATTATCACTACAATATATACTTGTCCAAACCCTAACCTTAGTCCAAAGTCTGTCCACATCCTTGTGCTATAACACTTAACCAATCTCCTTTAAAATTCTAAAAGATCCATATCTTTTCTAGTCAAGCTTTTTTGAGAGTCAGTTCAAATGAATATTTTTAGCTTCCAACCATATGTTATTTTCTGTCTTTAACCTTTGAGGGTTTCTTTGTTTCTTATCATACTGCTTTTTCATTATTTCTTATACTGCCTCCATAAACTTCATAGCTTCTTCCTAACTTCTTTATAGTTTCATTAAGAATTCTTCCAGTTTAGGTATTTCTGTTTATATTATAAGGTTTCCTTTCTAAGGATGTCTTCTAAAGTTTAGAATGAATGATGTCTGACCAGTTGCTGCATATTTCTTATCACTGTAATGAAATTCCACCACTGCTATCCATTCTGTTCAGTCATCTTGCTGATAATTGACATAATGTTACAAGAATATTCTTATCTCCTGATTGATCCTTTCTGTTTGTCCATCTGATTGTGGATGATATACTGTTGAAAGCATCCTTTTGATTCCTAATGCCTTTGTTAATTCCTCCATAAATCTTGATGCAAATTGTGGTCCTCTGTCACTGAGAATTTTCCTTGGAATCCCATGTATTTTTCAGATTTTGTTACTGTAAATCTTGGCTATTTCTTTTAGAGAGATATTTGTTGTTGTCATCTTTAATTGAATCATCTTTGTAAATTGATCTACTATAACCATGACAGTATCCATCCCATTTGATCTGGGCAGTGGTCCAATAATGTCAATACTAATCTCTTGCCATGGTCCCAATAGTATTTCGAGTAGGTGAAGTTCTCCAAATTTCTTCTGATATTAGACTTTATTTTGTTAACACTTAAAGTACTCTTGAATATATTTTTTGACATCTTCTTTAAATCCTAGCCACCAGTAGTTTCTTTTGACCAATTCCATTATTCTCTATTATTCTGAATAACCTACATCTGTAGGATTATAGTTCTCTTGTAGAATTTGTTCTTTAATTTTCTTGTTATTTGGGATGTATATCTGTCTATCCATGTAAATGATTCCATTTTGTTCCCAAGCTAGACCATCTTCTTTCTTTAACTCTTGCTTTACTTCATACTTCTTTGTATTATTTCTTCATATTTCCTCCAGTAGATCTAAGTCTTTAATTGTCTTGTTTCTTCTTAACATCATTATCTCTACTATTGTTCTTCTTGTCCACAATTCTTCTTTAAGCATCTGAACATCCTTGTTATCCTCTCTTGTATCTACCTGGTCTTTTCTTGATAGAATATCTGCCTTTGTGTTCATCTTTCCAGGTATATGCTGTAAAGTGAAATTGTAATCTTGTAATTTTAGGTACCATCTGGCCTGTCTATCAAGTTCACAAATGGTGGACTTAGTTTTTCTTTATTTTCATTTCTATTTTCATTTTTCTCTTCAATTTATTTTCTACTTTTTCTATTTTTAGAACATAAGGCTAGGGTTAGTAATGGTCACAAGTTACAAGATGCATGAAAGGATGTAGAAAGTTCTGGAAGAATAACATCATACAACATGTAATACACATGTTGACCTTAAGATGTATACATAGTTATTTAGGATAAGCTAGAATTAGCTTGCACAGACTATTGGGTATTTGTATATAAGGTAGACTATCCTATATAGAGTTCTCTATTGAGTTCTCTTATGTTACTCTAATACAAGGGTTGTCCTTATTTCTAACTCTAAAGAATTAAGTTTATAACATTAGAACTCAATTCTTATTCCTGAGACTGCTTAACACTAGCCTTCTCTCTTAACTCTCTTATCATTCTCGACTGAGAGACAACACCATCTCTTAGTCAAGAAGCCATTATCAGACCCTAGGCATAAAAAGTATACTAGTTAGGCAGAAGAAGCCTAGCTGTTTGTTTGCATCAAAGCCCACTGGTGTATTTCAGATGTATCACCTTTTGTGGACATACTAGTTATATTTCTTCACCTATCAGCCTTGTGTTACAGACTCCCTTGTAGTCTGTCTATGCAGAGAAACAACAGATTGTTCTTAAAACAGCTGTCTAGAGTAGAACACCCTTTGTTATAAGACGAGTGTGTGGACAGACTTTGGCTAGGGTTAGGGTTAGCTAGACAAAGATAGATAGTATTATTATTAGTCTATAACAGAGGAAGAGCATGTGACTTGGAAGTTATGTAATAGAAGTCTAGAGCAGTCTGGAAGGACTTAGGATCTAGAAGGATCAGGAAGAGTCTAGAAGGAGTTAGGGTTAGGGATGACGTCAAGGAACTATGGTTCCTCATGGTGTACACATGATGTGCACATGTACAGCGGAGATTAAAGGTATGATGTCAGAGCACATGTAGGAAGCATGGTGGCCTTAAGAAAAACACATATAGATGAGTAATAGAACATGAGATAGCGGCATGGACTTAAGGGCTGGATAGATATTGTTGTAGCATGGACCAAAAGCCATGTATATATATAGTGGATAATATAGTGAGGGCTCCTTGTTGAGTTCTCTTGTAATTCTCACTACTAGATAGCCTACTGAGAGCTTTGCTGAAGTCAGCATACTACGAATGCCGTTCTGGCGAGTGGTTGCTACAACATCCTTCTTAGGACAAAATTGTATACATCTTCCTTAGGGCAGTAGTTAGTAGATGAGATAGTTAGTAGATGGTGTAGGCAAGACAAGAAGAGTGCTTGCTATCACCTACAGAGATTTCCTTGGCTTCAGAATACGAGTCGGAAACTGAGTCCAATATAGGATTAGTTCTTTTAGCACAAGAATAATCATAACCCACCCCACTACCTATTATGCCCCTATTCTTATCACCAACCCCACCTCCACTATATGAAATGAGTCAACCTAACTACTCTGCCATCATAAGATAGTTGCAAGAACAAATCACCACATTATCCAAACAAGTAGCAGCAAGGGAAAGAGAAGAAGTAACGAACCTGGAAGTAGCAAAACCCCAGATATTTGATGGGACCTCCTCAAAGATCTCAGAATTCATAACTACATGCAAATTATATAGGAAAGCAAAGATGAGGGAGGTACCATTGGAGGAACAGATCCAATAAGTGCTGTTCTATATGTAGGGAGGGTTAGTGGACATATAGAAAGAAAATGTGTTGGAGGAACTAGAGGCAGGGAAACTAGAATTTGAGAATATAGGAGAATTTTTAGCAGAGATCAAGAAAGAGTTTGGAGAAGAGGAGGAAGAATCAGCAAAAGCGGCAGAACTGAGGAAGCTGGAACAAGGAGGGAAGATAATGGAAGAGTTTGTTCAAGAATTCAAGAGGACAGCAAGAGGAAGCGGATATGAGAGAAGGCCACTGGTAGAGGAGTTCAAAAGGGAGACGAATGGGGTAATCAGGAGGAAGTTAATGGAGGCCAAAAATTAGCCAGGCCTCATTGAACAGTGGTATAGGAGGACAACAGCCCTTGATAGAAATTGGAGGAAGAGTAGAAGAGAGGAAGAAAGATTGAGAAGGAAGAAGAAACAAGAAGAAGGAACTCCTAAACAGAAGCAATGACAGATAATGCCACGACCCTTAGTGTGGTAAAGGAGGCAAATGCTCTCTCAGCAGGCAACAACAGGGCCTGCTCTGATAAAGGGAGTCGAAAGGACAAACGTGATAGCAGTACAAGAGCAGAAACAGAGAATGGAGGCTCCCAGAAGAAACCCTTACGTGATAGAGATGGATAGGGGGAGAAACTGCTACACTTGTGGAGAATTTGGGCACATGGCCCATCACTACAGAAAGAGAGGAAGAGCGATGGAGGAAAAAAGAGTAGAATATGAGGAAGGAAGTATTGAGAGAAATCTTTATCATTTGAACAATTTAAAAGCAGTAGAGAATCTAAAGTTCCTCGACTAGATTCTTTTAATAAATTTAATGTATTAGCTAAGGAAATAAACACTGATATATTGAAACCAGAGGGAATTGAAAAAAAAAATAGAAGTAAGAAAAGTAGAAGGAAAAACACTAAGAGAGATGATGGTGAAAATCAGGCTAGAAAGAGTGGATACACAAGAGGGGATAATAGTAGAGGCATTGTTAGACAGTGGAGCCACAGAGCTGGTTATGAGTTCAGAGTTTGTGAAAAAACAGGGTTTTAAGTTAAAAAAGCTAGAAAGGCTGATGTATGTGAGAAACATAGATGGGTCGCTAAACAAAGAGAAACCTATAAAATATATAGTAGAGGTGAACATATATTATCAGGGTCATAGGGAGAGGATGGAGATCAATGTTATTGGAAGACAGAAGTAGATGGTGATTTTAGAGATGCCATGGCTAGCACAATACAATCCAGAAATAGACTGGAGAACAGGAGAAGTGAAGATGACAAGATACCCAGAAGAATGTGGTAAGCAGTGGAGGGTAGTACAAGGAAAATCAGGTTGGGAGAAACAGAAGGAAGAGGAAGCAAAGGAAGAAGCAGGAAGGAAGAGAAAAGAGAAGAATAAGAAAAGGAAACAGAAAAAAGAGAAGACGATGAAGGTTAAGAAAGTAGCAGAAGAATGGGAGATTTGGAACAAAGAGGAAGAAGCAGCAAGATTGAAAGAGGAAGCAAAGAAGAAGGTGTCTAAAAAGTTTCACCTGTAGATCAAGGTATTCAGAAAGAAACAATGAGAGAGAATGCTGACAAGGAAGGTGTGAAATCATGCAATAGATATGAAGGAGGGGTTTGTACCAAGAAAGGAAAAGGTTTACCCGTTGTTAAGAGAAGAAAGAGAGGAGGTAAGGGAATTTATTTGGGAACAGTTGAGGAAGGAATATATCTGGCTGTCAAAGTCACCACAAACAGCACTAGTGTTTTTTATAGGAAAAAAGGATGGAAAGAAACAGATAGTGCAGGACTACAGGTATTTGAATGAATGGACAATAAAGAATAACTATCCACTCCCTTTGATATCAGATGTCTTGGAAAACATTAGGACAAAGAAGGTCTTTACAAAGATAGACCTTAGGTGGGGATATAACAATGTGAGGATAAAAAAGAGAGATGAGTGGAAGGCAGCATTTATCATACCAGAAGAGTCCTTTGAACCTATGGTGATATTCTTCAAGTTGACCAACTCGCCAGCAATATTCCAAGCAATGATAAATGAGTTGCTGAGATACTTGATTAACATAGGGAAAGTGGCAGTGTTTATAGATGATGTTATAATAGGAGCAGAAACAGAAGAAGGGCATGATGAAATAGTAGCAGAAGTGATTAGGAGGTTGGAAGAGAATGATTTGTATGTTAAACCAGAGAAGTGTAAATGAAAAATTAAAGAAGTAGGGTTTTTAGGAGTGGTGATAGGACCAGAGGGAATCAAGATGGAGGAGAAGAAGGTGAAAGAAGTGCTGGATTGGCTGACACCTAAGTATGTCAAGGATATGCAGAAGTTCCTAGGATTGGCGAACTACTACCATCAATTCATTGAGGGCTTTGCATCCATAGCTAGGCCGTTATATGATATGGTAAAGAAAGATAAGAAGTGAGATTGGACAGAGAAACAGAAAGAGGCATTTAAAAGGTTAAAGGAACACTTTACAAAAGAACTGGTGTTAGCAGCACTGGATCTAGACAAAAAAATAAGGATAGAGGTGGATACATTGGACTATGTGATGGGAGGAGTATTGTTAATGGAATGTGAGGATAGATTGTGGAGACCAATAGCATTTCTTTCCAAGTCCTTGAATGAAACGGAGAGGAACTACGAAATTCATGATAAAGAGATGCTAGTGATTATCCGGGGATTAGAGAGTTGGAGATATTTGTTGGAAGGAGTACAATCCAAATTTGAGATCTGGACAAATCATAAAAATTTGGAGTATTTTATGAAGGTGCAAAAGTTAAATCGGAGGCAAGCCTGATGGACATTGTACTTGTCTAGATTTGATTTTACCCTAAAACATGTTCCAGAAGCAAAGATGGGAAAGGCGGATGGATTAAGTAGAAGATTAGATTGGAAAGTAGGTGTAGAAAAAGACAATGAGGACCAGGTATTTATTAAAGACAACTGGATTTGTAATTTATAGGAAAAGATAATAGAAAGACTGGAAGTAGAAATGTTAGAAAAAATAAAAAAAGCTAGAAGTAAGGATGAAGATGTAGTTATAGTAGTAGAGAAGATAAAGAAAGTAAAGGTAAAGGAGCTACAAGAGAATGAGTGGAAGATAGAAGGAGAGTTGGTATTGAAAGAAGGAAAGGTGTATATACCGAAGGATGAGGAGTTAAGGGTGGAAGTAATCTGGTTACATCATGATGTGCTAACAGCAGGACATGGGGGACAATAGAAGATGGTGGAGTTGGTAATGAGGAATTACTGGTGGCCAGGAGTTATGAGAGATGTGAGAAGATATGTAAAAGGGTATAATTTATGCCAGAAGATGAAAAATAGGACAGAAGAATTGGCAGGAAAGTTGAAGTTGAGTGAAGTACTAGAGAAACCATGGACACACTTAATGGTAGACTTCATTACAAAGTTACCGGTGGTAGCTGGGAAAGATGCTATCCTAGTAATCTATGATAGGTTGTCCAAAATGACGTATTTTGTGGCAATAATGGAAGGAACATTGGCAAAAGAGTTGGCAAGGCTATTTAGAGATAATGTGTGGAAGTTGCATGGATTACCAGAGAGCATAGTATTGGATAGGGGACCTCAATTCACAGCAGAATTGATGAAATGTCAGGCGTGGTTCACACTGGGGTGGAAGTCTGCAAAATAGACTTGGAGATAAGTGGACTTGTGGAATGACCTTGGCTTCAGCTTATGTGCTGTGCCATCTGTCTGCTGCATGGTCACAACTTCAGATGATGGGGAGAAGTCTGAGATAGAAGTGAGTGCTGATTGGTGTATTGCCATTGAACACTGGAGATCAAGTTCAATAAAAGTTTATCTTCATTAATTATCAGACTAGCGGATTACAGTGTAACTACTAGTCTTATATACAAACTAATAGTATAGGAAATGCTCAGGGTTTCAGTGGTAAAACTCCTATTACCCTGAGTGGAGATTTCAGTGTTAAGACACTGACAGTAGTAACTCTGTCATAGAAGACCGAGTTGAATAGGAGTATCTCCACCATGGAAGATGGAATACCTGGATAGTTGCAGCACTACCATGAGACATGTTATGAGAAAGGTGGCTACCATGGAAGGTGGACTTGTATGATTCAGAGGTGGTTTCACCATGGGAACATTATTTCAGGACAAGTGGACTTGCATATGACATGAAAGAACTAAATAGGATGTTGGGGATAGAGACAAGATTATCAATAGCATTTCACCTACAAACGGATGGACAAACAGAACAAATGAATCAAGAGTTAGAGCAATACTTGTAATTCTTTGTAGAGCATAGGCAGAAGGACTAGCCAGAATGGTTGTCATCAGCTGAGTTTGCAGTGAACAATAAGGTTCATATAGCAACTAAAGTTTCACCTTTCATGACAAATTATGGAAGAGAAATGAGAATGGGAGGAGACATTAGAAAAAGTGGAAAAGTGGAAAAGGCAACAGAGTTTGTAGAAAGAATAAAAAAGGTACATGAGGAAGCGAGAGCAGCATTGAAAAAGATGCAAGAGAATATGAAGAGGTAAACAGATAGAAGAAGGAAAGAAACAGAAGATTGGAAGAAGAGAGATAGGGTTATGTTGAGCACTAAGGACCTGGGGTTCAAAGAAAGACTGGTGAAGAAGTTAGTAGATCATTACATGGGCCCATATACCATTGAGAAGATAGTATCTACCAATGCAGTCAAGTTATGACTGCCAACCTTGATGAGGATCTATCTGGTGGTAAATGTCAGTTGGATAGTGTAGTACAAGAAGCAAGTAAAGTAACAGAAAAAGGAGAAAGGAAAACCAATGGAAGTGGAAGGAGTTGAAGAATGGAAAGTAGAAAATATACTAAATAAGAGAAAAATAAGAGGGGTGGAGAAGTACTTAATATGTTGAAAGGGATTTATGGCAGAGCATGATACTTGGGAGAGAAGAGAGGATCTAGGAAATGTGAAAAAAGTGTTAGAAGAATTCAAAGGGAGAATAAACACAGAAGTAAGAAGACAAGAGAAGATAGATAGAGCAGAAGAATGAAACTTTAGGAGAGAAGAGTTACCAGGAAAGTTTACAGTGAGGATGTTGTATGGGTGGGATGATGGAAAGTTTGAGAAGGAATATTTGAAGAAGTTAGAAAGGAATTGGAGAAGATGGAAAGCAGTTTCTCTGTAGAAACCTTGAAGAGGGGATAATGTCAAGTTTACAAACAATAGACTTAGTTTTTCTTTATTTTCATTTCTATTTTCATTTTTCTCTTCAATTTATTTTCTACTTTTTCTATTTTTAGAACATAAGGTTAGGGTTAGTAATAGTCACAAGTCATGAGATGCATGGAAGAACATAGAAGGTTCTGGAAGAATAACGTCATACAACGTGTAATATACATATTGACCTTAAGGTGTACACATGGTTATTTAGAATAGGCTAGAATTAGCTCACATGGACCATTGGGTATTTGTATATAAGGTAGACTATCCTATATAGAGTTTTCTATCAAGTTCTCTTGTGTTACTCTAATACAAGGGTTGTCCTTATTTCCAACTCTAAGAAATTAAGTTCATAGCACTGTCATCTGTTTAACTTGTAGAGTTCTCTGAAATATTTCAGATTTTTGTAGTCTGTCCAAATTTCAAATGGTTCTACTGCATCCAACAGATATTGTCACTATTTGGATAAAGCTTCCTCAATTGCCAGTAATTCCTTATCATAGATTTCATAATTTCTCTCTACTGATTGCATTATTCTGAATAAAAATGCTATTAGTTTTCTTTTTCCTTCTTGTTCTTGAGATAGTACTCCTCCAATAGCATGTCCTAAAGCATCTATTTCTACCCTAAATTTTCCTTCTCTCTTTGGAAGAGAAAGTACTAGTTGACTTGTTATTTTCTCCTTTAGCTCTTCAAAAGCCTTCTGATGTTTTTCATTCCATATCCATTCTTTTTTTCCTTTCAACTCATTTAATGGTTTTGCTGTATGACTGAAATTTTGAATAAATCTTCTGTAGAAGTTTGCAAATCCTAAGAAGCTTTCTATGTCCTTGACTTTCATGTTTTCCATTCCTTAACTGCTTTGGTTTTTTCTTATTCCATCTTGACTTGTTCTTTTCCAACAACTACTCCTAGTATTGGAATTTCCTTCATGTTAAAGTTGTATTTTGACCTTTTAAAACATAAATTGTGTTTTTCTGCAATCTTTAAAAATCTAATCATTTATTCCTTGAGTTTCTTCATTGTTTTGGCCAGTATAACAAAGTTGTCCATATGATTTGCCAATACTCCTTCATGGAGTAACTCCTGGAAAATGCTGTTCATTATTCTCTGGAATATTCCTAGTGAGTTGCATAGTCCAAAATATATCACTTGTAGTTTAAATAACCCCTTGTTTGTTAGGAAAGCCACTTTCCATTCATTGCCCTCTTTAATCTGAATATTGTTATACCCCTATATGAGATCAAGTTTGTTGAAGTATTTAGCTTCCTTCAACTTGTCAATTACTTCTCCAATCAGAGGTAGTGGTGTTTTATTATTTATTGTGACTTGGTTTGGCTTCCTATAGTCTTGAACCAATTGTAATGAACCATCTTTCTTGGGAATATAAAAGCATGGTACTATATATCTTGACTTTGATTCTACAATTAACCCAGCTTTCAATTGTTTGTCCAACCATTGGTTTAGTGCTTTCTCTTCTTTTAGTATCATTGTGTATGTCTTTGCATTTAATTCTCTCAAAGCTTCTTCCATTAGGTTTATCTTGTGATCCCATTCTCATTATTCCAGTAGTTTCTTGAATTTCTTGTTAAATAAATGAGTGAATAGTCAAATATACTCCAATAAATCCTCTGGGTTTATTGTATCAAGTTCCTTTTCAATTTTTCCATTGTCCTATTTCTTGGTTTCTGTTGCTTGTGTTCTTTTGGTTTTGAACTTGATATCCTGATGTTTCATCTTGCAGCTTCCTGAACATCTTGTAAATCATATTGTTCCATTTTTCCAATTTACTTCTGGGTTATGCTTGACCAACCAGTCATGTTCCAGAAACATATCTGTTCTATTTAAATCCATTACTGTAGCTTCCAACTACTTCTTGTGTCTGTTAATTTCAATTTCTAAAGGTGCCATCCTGGTCACCTCTTTGTTCTTTGTTCTGTCTGTGTTAAACACTTTAAATGAAAAGTTTATTGGTTTTATCTGTATTCTTTTCTCCTTAACTAGCTGTTTGTTGATTCCCATGTGTATGCATCCAAAATCCACCAATACCTTAACTTTGAGATTTTTGCCATTCTTTGTTTTCATATTTGCTTACACATTTAATTCTCTTTCAACATTACTCTATCAGTTTGGAATAACATATTTTTTTGAGAATTTTCAGATGAGATCTCTTATACTGTGCTTACTCAAGATCTTTTCCAAAACCCTGTTTCTTATCTTTCTCTTTGTCATCTTCATCATCTGATTCTTCTTGAATCTTTCATTTCTTCATTAATTATTTTCCTTTACAATCCTTGGCAATGTGTTCTTTTTTATCACATTTAAAACATCTTCTTGTCTCTTTCTCTTTTTTCTTCCAACATTTCTTGGCCATATGCCTATACTTGTTGTAGTTGAAGCACTTAGGCTTCCCATTCTTAAAATTATTGTTGGACTTTCCAATGTCCATGGGTTGTCCTTGCCCTCTATATGTCATTCCTGTTTCTATCTTGTAATCCTGTCATCCTTTTGTTAATTCATATCCTTGTCCAACTAAGGTGATTATTACCTTCTACTTCTTAAATAACTCTAGTACTATAATGGGCAGATATCCCAGTATTATTTTGATTATATCTTGTCATATATTTTTCTTCAACAAAAAGATAGTATGTAGCTTATCTATGTTTGCCTTTATAGCTAAGGCATTAAACTCTATCATGAAGTCTGCTATATTTCATTTTCCTTGTTTAAAGGTTTCAATCTTCCATTTGATATCTACTGTCTTCATTTTGTCACTGAATGTGGTCTTGATCTCTTTAACAAATTCTTCCCAATCCTAGGTTTCTAATTCTTCATCTAGTTTGTCTAGCTTTCTCTGGGTGTAAATACCCACTACACCTCTCCTGAGACAAGCCAGAATCACTGTAATCCCATTGTCAGTCTCCATAACCCTGTTGCTTTTGAGGAATAATTGAATTCCCCTCCACCAGTTTTCAAACTTTGTCCTGTTCCCATTGAACCATCCTGGATCTGAGACCATACTCTTTGATATAATACTTGTCCATTATCATTTGTCATTGCTTGTTATAAGACACTTTGAGCACTGACGATTTTATTTTATTTTAGTTTATTTTATTTTTCTGAGTTTACTTTTCTTTTTCTTTTCTTTTTATTTTGAAGGATGATGAAGAAGCACATGACAATGAAGTCACATAACATGACATCACAAGCATAGAACATGATGGAAGGGTCTGGAAGATGATGTCAGGGCACATAGAATACACATGGTGGCCTTGAATAGAACATGAGGCAGGAATGAGGACAAAGCATGGACATTAGGGTAGGGTTAAATATTGGTAGCATGGACCAAGCATGTTTTGTATATATAGAACTCTAATTTAGCAGAGACTCCTTGTTGAGTTCTCTTATGAACTTCCTACTCTATATCCTATTTTGAGATTTACTCGTTAGTACTGTCATTGGACTTTGAGTCTAGTGGTTGCTACAACATTGCTAGTACTAGTGCTGTAGACATTTCTTTATCTGATTGTTTGTATATTTCTTCCAAAACTTTGTTTGTGATCTTGAACTCATCTTGGTTCATCTCATGGTCTATACTACAAATGTTTTGTTCTTTGTCCAGCAGTAACTTTACCTAATTTGTCCATAGACTAACTACTATATATCTCTCCTTTTGTATAATAAACTTGTCAATGCTTTACCAAATATTATGACCTTAGCTTAGAGCTTAGGTTGCACTTAGGCAAAGACTCGAGGAAGTAAAGAAATGATATACAAGTGGTAAAGCATAAGGATACAGGAATGTATCTATACTATATATACATATAAGAAATGAGACAGTAATCTATTGTATATGAAGCAAACAAGTCATAAAACATAAGGATGAAGTAAGAGTATAATATCTACTATATAAGGCACTGACTGAGACCATTATGGTGTAGCCAATCCTGTCATCATTACTCTTGACCCTAGTCCATATTATATCTATGAGGCATCAATTGTAATACTAGACTTTTGTACTTGAAAGAATTTAACTGAATACAATGAGATTATTCTAGTAGAGATGTTCAGAAATGAATTGAATACTGGCCTAGCTTGCAAACTAGTGGAAATAGGAGGAATAAATAAAAGCTTGACCTTAAAAGAGTAGCATCTCAAAGCAGTTGAGTTTAAGAGAGCAAAATAAATAGCAGAAGATATTTTTGAAAGACAGACTATCAAGTTATCAGAATTAGCATTCAGAATAAAAGAAAAGCTAACCCAGAGAACTAGAGAATATGACTTACTAGTTAAGGACTCCAATTTGATGGATATTAATGTAATGAGAAAGCAAGACATTTGTTTTAACTGCAAAGAAAAAGAATATATTGCAGCTAGATATCTTAAACCAAAAAAGTCTAGAAAGTACTTTGGAAAAAAGCTTAAGATAGAGACATCAGTAGACAAAATAACAAAGAAAGAGCTAAAATAATTTATAAAAAGACAAATAGAGGATTTTGGGATTAACAGAAAGTAAGTATCCACTTATCTGTTAAAATCATAGAATTAAAGCTACAAATCAATAAACTAGTTGATGATGGGAGCTTGATCTATTTGAATGCCAGATACTTTAGAAGAAGCAAAGAATACTCAGCAAAGTAGATAGTAAGGAGAATTAGAGAAGAAAATGAGTTCAAAGCAGTAAAGATATTAAAAAATATGGACTCATTCTTCTCAAGAAAACAACTATTCAACAACTCTAGTCTAGAAACTAAACTGACTAACTGACTCAGATATAATTCCAGTCCTAAAGGCAATAGAAAGTTAAAAAAAACAACAACTAGACATAAAGTCTAGCTCACAACTCTTGACACTATAGAAAAGTTTACTATTTTTTTTTTAAATCGACAATTTATTACATGGCATGCAAGGGCAGACCATGGTAGCTACTTTCGTAACTACTTACAATAGATGCACACCTAACATGGAACTAAAGAGGAAAAGAAAAGAAAAGAAAAGAAAAGAAAAGGAAAAAGAGAAAGAAAAATAATTGAAACATATCGAAAAGGAAACTAATAATTAACTGTTTGTAAACACGAAAGCATTCGGATTGGCCATTAGGAACATAACAAAATGACTTAATGTATCTCTTCTTGGATTCCAGTATCCATTAAATCTTCGACACTCGTGTAAGACATGTCTCCTAGTTTCGATTGGGTAATTGTTACATGGACACGTGAAGTCCATGTTAGGGAAGAAACATAACCGATATTCTCCAATGGGAGCATGATTTGTGATAGCTCTGACCGCTCGAGCACATAGTGAATTTGAATGTCCAAAAGCCTGAAGCCAAGGACCTCCTTTGGAATAAGATGGCTCAATAACATAAAGATCGTTGTCCAATAGGTCTAGGAAGTGATTACCCTTTCCGTCTGATGCTTGAAAAGTTATTTTCCATAACTTGATAAGTTCGTCGCAATCTGACTTTCTGCAAAAGTCCCAAGATATTTTGGAGGAATACGAAGGAGAGATCGAAAAAGACTTAGAGTCTTTGTCGACCTCAGAATGGAGTTTCCATCTGAGCTTGCTAGAGCATTCCCAGAATTCGATAGAGTTGGATTCATGAGCTGAAAAGAAGGACCATAATTCTTTAAGAATGGCAGCGGAATGGATTTGATAAGGGTGAGCATCACAGTCGAATATTCTTTTAGCCGCATGTATGGAGTCGGTTACAACAATGATTTTGGAGGCATCATCAATGGCGCTCGCTTGATTGATACTGCATCTAATAGCAAAGAGTTCAGCTTCTGTACTTGTGACGAAGGAAGCGTGATGAACTGTTTTGATAATCGGTCGATTGAACGAATGGATGTGCAATATGGAGGTGGCGATATCTTTCTTGATGCTAGCATTGGTAATTATGAGAGCGGTATGAGGATCGGAAGAACAACGAAGAGTCATTTCATCTAGTTCTTGGCCGCGGATTTTGTTATGATTTTTTTCTTTTTTATCAACTAAGTTAAAAGAAAACTGATTAGAAAATATATCTACGATTCGATGACCAGGAGAAAACTCAGGATTGAGAGGAGAAAAGGATGGAAATATTCCATAGGATTTGATATTTGAATTGATAATGTGTCCTTTTGTTAACGATCTTTGACGATCAGTTAAAGAACCGATATTGTGAGATATGGTAGACTTCGTTTGAGGGGGGTCATCGTTTTCCAAAATTTTCAAGATGTGATTAGTAGGAAGCTTGAAAGAGCATATGAGAGATCTTCTCACAATTTTTTGAAGGTGAAGCTTGATAGGAATAAGTCCCGCAAGAGCTTTGATGCCCTCCAAAGGGGAAGTTCTGAATGCACCAAGTATCCAGATGGTGGCTCTTCTTTGCATTTTGTTGAGGATTTTGAAGTGGTACAACAATGGAGCTTTGTTATAAAACCACAATTGAAAGCTGTACATGGCTATAGGGAGCATGCAGCATCTATAGAGAAGGCGTTTTTGAAGCAGGTTGATTTCTCACAACGAATTTCCTAGTAACTTCATGCATTTGATGGTCGAGATCGCTTTGTTGGCGTAATGATTGATATGTCTGTGGAATGATAGTTTCCTGTCAAAGATAAATCCTAGATATCTCCACAAATCTTTAGAACAAAGTATAGGACCGCCAAGAGGAGAGAGGTCGAGGGGAGAAGGGTTGAATAGACCATGCAATCTATTAAAATGAAAGATTTCAGTTTTGGAATGTTCAATAATGAGACCAAAACTATCTAAAAGATTGGAAAGAACGTTATAACTACAGAATAAATGAGAGTTGGAAACAGTAAGAGATTTATTCTG
>JAJOHK020000603.1:0-22685 GCA_022457215.2 Leucocoprinus gongylophorus
CTTTATCTAGATTTCTTTTAGACTTCTTCTGACTCTTCAGTATCTCTATCTGCCTATGAAAGAGGTTTCTATCTCCTGAAGCCTAAAAAATATAAGCTACTTGTTGTAGATAGTCTGCCATGGACTGCGATTGAGCACCATGTAATAAATTGATGAACAAAAAAAAAGTTTCCTCCTATATACAACAAATAAGGGATATTTGGAGCTTCATTAAACAAGAAGTCAACAGCAGTGTGAAGATTATCTGAGTAGATGTTCATAAGAAATTAACACTGGCCTCTATTAAAGAAGGATAGAAGCTGGATGTCTCTATAGTTAACTATGTCTCTCCTGAGAACAAAGCAAAGCCTGGACCATCTAGAATGGATAAAATACATAACTCTATGGAAATTGGACCACCTATATCCAATCTGGGTGGATGGGAGTACTGACCACTTCATTACCTCCAGAGGTAATAGTAGATAGTGCAAAGCAAATGAAGTTCCAGAGAGATTTCTGGATAAACAAAATATCATACAAATCTTTCTGGGACTCCAGAAGACTGTCAACTAGCATATAATTCTTCTGAACATTCTTTCTGACATTTAGTGTCTTTGTTAGGTGTGGTTTGCACTTGAAGATGAAAGTCCGCAGAGTTGGCTCAGACATACACAGAGTGTAGAAACTCCTGCAATGAGCTTGGTGATGTGGACTTGCTAGAACAGCCTTAGCCTCAACTTATGTGTTGTGCCTCCTACAAGCCGTGTGGTCACAATTTCAGAGATTGGTCTTGTAAGGAGTAATAAGAAGAGGAGTAAAGTGCGTTACCATTGATACTGGAGATTTAGTGTCAACTTTTAGTTGATTATCAGGCTAGCTACTACAAGGGGTCACTAGCCTGAAATACATAAAATAACAAAAGAAGTAACTAAAACAGATCTCTGAGCGAGTATTTCATTAGTGAAACACTAAATAGGAGTTCAGATTTGGAGAGGGGAAAACTCCACATAAATTCTGAGTAAATTTGCGGAGTTTGAAGAAGATAATTAGGCAATGGATACAGATGAATATAACCATGCATTTTGACTCAAATAAAGTAAAATAACCATGGACTTTTGGTGGAATTAAGTCCATTATAAAGTACTAAACTGCCAATGGAGTTTTGGACACAAATAAGACCAAATATCTGTGGGGATTTGATGTTGTATTGAAGTTAAACACGTCTCGGACATGTTTCAGAGTTTGGGATATGACAGTCTTGAGCATGACAAGCATATATAAAATGTCCCCAGTGCCAGCAATTGTGATACTGAGCAACCCCAAGGTACATAGCAGTTCTTTGGACTATAGCAGTATGATACCCAAAGTTAAATGAGTAGTTAATCAGAGTCTTACCTTTGAAACTCTTTTGAGAGTTCTATCATATGCAAGTTCATCCATCCAGAAATTATATCCCCATGGTGATATCATCTTCAAATTATACAAGCCCACCTTCTATAGTAGCCATCTTTCTTGCAACACATCTTATAACAGTGCTACAACCATCCAGGTATTCCATCTTCCATGGCAGAAATACTCCTATTCAACTCGGTCTTCCATGACAGAGTTACCCCTGTCAGTGTCTCAACACTGAAATCTCTACTTGGGGTAATAGAGGTTTTACCACTGAAACCCTGAGCATCTCCTATACTATCCATTTGTATATAAGACTAATAGTTACACTGTAATTTGCTAGTCTGATAATTGATGAAGATAATTTTTATTGAACTCGATCTCTGATGTTCAATGGCAATACACCAAATCAGCACTTACTCTCATCTTAGACTTCTTTCTATTATCTGAAGTTGTGACCATATAGCAGACAGACAGTGTAGCACATAAGCTAAAGCCAAGGTCATTCTACAAGTCTACATAACTCTGAGTCCTTCTTATGGACTTTCACCTTCTGTGTGAACTGTGCCTAAAAAGTTCCAAATGTCAATTCAGATTACTAACATATCAGAGCTAGGTGATGCTTTTATAATATGAGGTATAAAGGCTAGTATAGTACTCTCAAAAAGGGGAGAATTTGAAAGAGCTGTCTCAACTTGAGTAGAAGTAATAGACAAAGAAGATTTGGAGTCCCAGTAGAGAATACCTAAAATCTTCAGAAAAGACTTGGATTGAGACAAGTGAGGCTCAACCTCAGTACTCTCACTAAGTCCAGCAGTTTTCTTCAACCACTGCTTAATCACCTCTAGCTCTGCTACAGAGGCAACAGAGTTGGTAGACATGGACACATCATCTTATGTCTTGTACATTGACTTAACCCTAAGCTTAGAGTGAGCCTCAACCAAGCCCTTGTTACAGAACTGAACTGCTGAAGCAGCATTTGTTACAATGAGCTCTGTAGCACCAGAGCCAAGTGGAACAAGGACCTGATATCTGGTAGGCCCTTAAGTCATCATTTTCAGTGTCCTGGAGACACCAGGGCGACTAGAACTTCCTTGAGAAGCATTAGCACTATCTAAGCTGGCTTGGTGCATAGAAATAATGATAGCCTGAAGAAGGTTGGAAAATGCTTCCTTAAGCTATAACAAGCACAAAAGTTCTTATGAGATGAGGCAAGAGCAAACCTTGGAGTTTACTGGAAGACATTGGCTTTCATAGCCTGAGTGAACAACTTGACCTTGGACTTAGGCTTGGAGGCCAAGGGGACAGGAGACAGTGCTGTCTGAGCTTGGACGGTCTTAGAGGTTGTTGTGGCTAGATGAGTGGTCATAGTCTTAGAGAGAGAGGGAGTCCTTAAGACAAGTGATATCTTGCTCCTAGAGTCAGGAAGAGTCCTAGAAAGAGGAGAAGAAATCTTGCCCTTACCCTTGTGCTTTTGGTTAGTAGCTAGAGTGAAAGTAACTTCTTCAACCTCTAGTGCATCAACAGCTATCTCAATATTAGGAGAAGGAGTTGGAATAGGAATAGGATCATAAACAGTCTTCATAATCTCTACAAGAGTAGAAGCATTAGATTGAGGTGAGATTTTAAAGTGATCTTAACCAGTCTCAGAGACAGCCTAAAGTAGTCTCCAAATATAGAAGCTAATTTCCAAGATAGAAGAAAACTGTTTAATAGGGCAACCCTTGAGAGAATGCTTTTGAATAAAACATATAAGATACTTTAAGAAGATAGCAAGCACCTTAGTATCAGCCTTAAGGTGCATGTCACAGCCAAACAGTGACATCATATGATGGTTACTATCCCATAAGTCAGTATCATGTGTGACATTATGTGTCATATGTCACTGTCATACTGACCAGTCATGTCACACTCCCTTCCTAATTGGGGAGCTGACTCAGCTGATCTATGGATCATGTTGAAAGGTCTAAGCATAAAGGTTTAGGGCTTTTAGGTAGCTTGGGGGGCTGTTTCCAGCCTAAAAACCAAGTCTCTGCCCTCCTCAGCAGACACCTAGTTATTCCAGCTCATAGTAGATGCTTTTCCTTCAGGAATAAGAGCAGGAAAAGTAGCTGGAAGCTTCAGAGAAGGCAATCTTTTAGAAGAGAACTTGCCTGTGTAATCATCCTTGGGGTAGTAGGCATCTTGGGGTCAGAACTCACACTCTCCTCCTCACTTTCTCCTAAAGAGGATGAAGATAAAGCCTCAGAGAAAGGGTTCCTAGAGGCAGAAGAAGCAGAGACACTCCTGGAGGAGTATTTTGCAATGTGATAAGTTTAGGGTCTTTCTCTTGAGTGAACTCTTTTACTAGTTCTAGAACTGGCTCTGGAGAGAAGGTTAAGAGAATCCAGAGACTCACCAATATGCTATGAACTGTCCTGAAGATGAGAAGGAAGTGTAGTATTTTTGTTTGAGTTTTTTAGAATTTTCAGATTAACTATAGTAGTGGTTAAAAAAGAGAAGTGAGTTTATGTGATTATACCCAAGCCAGACAAGCCTGCTTATAATATTTCCAAGGCCTTTAGGCCTATTGTTTTACTTAACACACTTGGCAAGCTCACTAAGAAGATGATTGCAAGGTGACTCCAGTTTGATGTTGTCAAGTACAGCATTCTCTATTCCAATCAGCTAGGAGGTATGGCCTAACAGTCTACTGAGGATGCTGGTGTATTTCTGACTCATTTGGTCCGAGCTGGCTGGGCCAAGGGACTCAAAACTAGTGTAGTAGCATTTGATATTGTACAATTCTTTCCCTCTTTGAACTATAGTATGCTTATTCTAATTCTTAGATATTTTGGCTTTTCAGACTATGTTATAGACTTTTTCTCTGACTATCTTGTAGATAAATCAACCCAGTACTCCTGGAACTCTTTTCTCTCTACTGCCTGTAATACAGATGTAGATGTAGGACAAGGTTCTACACTCTTTTCTATTCTTTCAGTGCTCTATATTGTACCTCTCATTCACATTTTTGAACTTAGAGCTCAAGGTCTCAACTTAAGTACTTCTATTCTTTAATTTGTAGATGACGGTCTTCTAATCTCTCAGGGAAAAACATATAATATAACTCTGCCAGAGCTTTATAGTAGTTATAGAGTAGTTATAGACTTGATGGTGTGCTTTGGCTTGGTCATAGAGCATGACAAGTTAGAGATCTTTTATTTTTCTAGAGCATATAATAACTTGAACCCAGAGCTAGACCTCTCAGCAATCAGTGCCCCCACTCCCAAATCCAAGACATACTAGAGATACTTGGGCTTCTACTTTGATCAACACCTGTCCTTCAAGGAACATATTTGATACTACTCTACCAAGACACTGTTCACAGTCAAGGCAATAGACATGCTTGGTAACTCAGCTAGAGGTCTTCTCCTACTTCAGAAATGCCTTTTCTATCACTTATGTATTGTTTCTATTGCAACTTATGGTTTTAGACTCTAGTTCTTTGCTGGAGCTCCTACCAAGGCTCAGATGTTACTTTTAGCAACTATACAACACAAGGCTACTCTCTGGATCTTGGGTGCATTTTGCACTTCACCCACTGGTGAAATTGAGGCTCTGGCAGGTCTCATTCCCATTCAACTTCATTTCAAGAAGCTGGTTAAGCAGTCTTGTCTTTGGACTGCTACTCTTCCTTCACAATATGCACTGATGTCTCTACTTAGTGCTAAAAACTCAAAAGGCACAAAACACACTTCTCTTCCTCTAATTACTACCATAGTTAACTCAAAAAATCTAAATAAATCAATTAAAAGTCCTACACTTCCTTCTGGTCTCCAGGATAGTTCACAGCATATTGGTGAGTCTCTAAACTTTCTAAACTTTCTCTCCAGAACCAGTTCCAGAGCTAGTAAACAAGTTTACTCAAGAGAAAGACTCCAAACTCATTGCATTGCAAGGCACTTCTCCAAGAGTGTCTCTGCTTCTTCTGCCTCAAGAAACCTATATTCTGAGGCCTTATCTTCATCCTCTTTAGGAGAAAGTGAGGAGAAGAGTATAGGCTCTGGGCACTTGGAGACTGATACCAAGATACTCTCTACTTTTATTAAATACCTTACAGGCTTTATTAAGCAGTACCCTATTGAGCAATTCCCTACCATATTAGGAGTTGGCTCTTATATCTGGAATCTGCTCCAGGCAATTTCTGAGTCTAGCTAGGATCACTTTAAAGTCTCACCTCAATCTAATGCTCTTACTCTGGTAGAAGCTATGAGAACTGTATATGGTCCTAACCCTATTTTAACACTCTTTCCTGATGTTAAGATGGAGGTTGACACATTAGAGGCTGAAGAAGTTGCTTTTACTCTGGTCACTAATAAAAAGGGGGATAAGGAAAAGGCCAAAGTATCTCCTCCCCCTCTTATTGACTTTAGAAGCAAGATTTCACTTGTTTCAAGAGCTCACCCTATCCCTAAAACAGTAACCACTGGTGCAGCTTCAAAACCAGCTGCAGTAACCTCTAAGTCTGCTCAGCCTCAAAATGCATCCCCACCAGTCCCCTTGGCCTCCAAGCCTAAGCCTAAGGCCAAATCATTTGCTCAGGTTACAAAAGCAAATATTTCCAGTCCCAAGTTTGCTTTTGCCTTGTCTTATAAGCACTTTTTGCATCTGTTACAGCTTAAGGAGGCCTTCCCTAACCTTCCTCAAGCTACTATTATTTCTATGCACCAGGCAAGCCTAGGTGTTGCAAGGGCCTCTCAAGAAAGCCCCAGTCGTCCTGCTGTCTCAAGGACATTTAAAATGATGATCTAGAGACCTACCAGATGTCAGGTTTTAATACCACTCACTCCAGCTGCTGCTGAGATGGTGGTGGCCAATGCTGCATCTGCAGTTGAGTCCTGTAACAAGGGCTTGGTCAGTGCTTGCTCTAAGCTTAGAGTTGAGTCAGTGTACAAGACATGGGATGGTGTGTCCATGTCTACCAACTCTGTTGCCTTTATAGCAGAGCTAGAAGTTATTAAGCAGTGGTTGAAAAAAACTGCTGGTCTTAGTAAGGTTACTAAAGTAGAGCCTTGCTTACCTCAATCCAAGTCTTTTCTGAAGGTCTTGGGCATTCCCTATTGGGATTCCAAGTCATCTCTCCCTATTACTCCTGTCCAGGTGGCAGAAGCTCTTTCTAGCTCTCCTCTATTTGAGGGCATCACATTGGCCTCTATGCCTTGCATTATGAAGGTCTTATCTAGCTCTGACATGTCTGTTATCTAAATTGATATTTGGAACTCTCAGAAGAGATCTAAGGGTAAGACACTCATTGACCGCTCATTTAATTTTGGGTGTCATACTACCATAGTCAGAGAGACTGCTATGCACTTTGGAGTGGCCCAGTGTCGCAATTGTTGGCGCTGGGAATATCCTACACATGCCTGTTGCGCTCAAGGCACTAAATGTTAGAAATGTGGTGGTTCTCACAGAGTTGAGAACCACAGACTGTTGGCTTGGTGTTGCAAGGCCAATTCCAAGTCTAACCCTCCTAGAGAGGCTACTGCAGCTGGTACACCTTGTCCTCACACTTTCAAGTGTCTGAATTGCAAGGGTGACCACTCTACTGACAACAACAAGTGTTCCTTTTGGCACCATTACTTTGACAAGCAGGGGCATGCTAATAAGGCTGCTGAGATATGTTCTGGACAAGCTAACTATAGCACTATCAATGGCTTCAGTGGGGGTAGTCTTTGAGTATGTCTAGTACAACTAACATGCTCTATATTTATTCACAGAATGTTCAGAAGAACTATGTGCTGGTTGACAGTCTTCTGGAGTTCCAGAAAGACTTGTATGATATTTTATTTATCCAGGAACTTCTCTGGAATTTTATCCAGTTTGTACCTTCTACTTCAAGCTCTGGTGGCCAGGAGGTCATTGGTGCTCCTATCCATCCTGAATGGACCTAGGTGGTCCAACTTCCACAGGACTCTGAGCAGATGCCCAAAGTAATATGTTTTATTCATTCCAGACTGTCTAGGCTTTGTTTTGCTTTCAGAAGAGATATAGTTAACCATAGAGATATCTAGCTTCTGTCCTTTTTCAACAGGGGCAGATACCAGCTCCTTATGAATGTTTACTCAGATGACCTTCATACTGCAGTAGATTTCTTAACCAGAGAAGCTCTGAGTATCCCTAACTTGTTGTATATGGATAGGGACTTTAATATTAGAGATGCTGAATGGGACCCTTCTGTTTTATTGCATCCTGCTGCTGGCCAGACCTTGAGGGATCTGGCAGACTCCTACAGTCTTGTATACTCTCTTCCAGTGCTCTCTGTCCCTACCCACTACTCAGACATCAGTAGTTATGTTAACTCAGTTATTGACCTTATTTTCCTAGGCATAAACTGTGCCCAGGTCACCCATCACATTGAGCCTGATCTTAGATGACCCTCATACCATGCTCCTCTCATAGTCAATCTCCCTATCACTTCAGAAAATATCCAGATGCATAGGAAAGTTTTAAAACAAGACAGTGAAGAAGAAGCGGCTTTTTTACTCTCTGTGAGTGAAGGGCTCTTCCAACTTGAATTCTCTGCTCTGGACTCTGTTACTGGTCTTGACTTGCTCTCTGAGGTGATTTCTGGACTCTTTGCTGATTGGTGGGCTACTTATGCCAAGAGAATTACTATAACCTCTTGCTCTAAGGAGTGGTGGAACAATAAGTATAGAACTGCACTGGAGACTTATAGATGAACTGGGAAATGGTCAGACTGGTCCTTCTTTTGTTCTACTACTAGACAGGCCAAAAGGCAATTTTTTGACAACAGAATTGCTGAAATAGTATCTACTAACAAATGATCCTAAAATCTTATGAACTGGGTCAAATAGTGGAAGTTATCTACAGTAGAGGCTATCTACTTTCAAGGCCAACCCTGTAATGATCTCCCTGGCTTGTGGAGAGCACTCTACCAGTCCTGCAATACTGCAGCTAATTGCTCTGTTGATCTCTCTATCTTAGATGAAATTCCTAGCCAGGCTACTTGCTCCTGGGTGTCTTTCTCACTGTTAGAGATGCAGGAAACACTCAAAGTCTGCTTCAATATCTCTGCTCCAGACCCTGACCATATGACTTGGCAGTATCTCAAGCATATTTTATCCAACAACACTTGTGCTATAGGCATTCTCTCCTTAGCCAATGCCTGTCTATCACTTCACCACTGGCCTAGACACTTTAAGGAGTTGGTCTCTGTGATTATATCCAAGCCTGATTATAATATCCCCAAGGCCTTTAGGCCTATTGTCCTGCTCAACACTGTGGACAAGCTTATTGAGAAGATGATTGCCAGACAACTTCAGTTTGATGCTGTCAAGTATGGTATTTTTCACTCTAACCAGCTAGGAGATGTGGCCCAGTGGTCTACTGAGGATGCTGGTATGTTTCTGACTCATTTGGTATGAGCTAGCTGGGCCAAGGGTCTTAAAACAAGTATTACTGCATTTGATATTGCTCAATTCTTTCCTTCTTTGAATCATAGCATGCTTACTTCAATTCTCAGTCACTTTAGTTTTGTAAACTGCATTGTGAATTTCTTTTCTGACTATCTTGTAGGTAGATCTACTCAATATTCTTGGAACTCATTTCTTTCTGGAGCCTGTGTTGCAGATGTAGGCATAGGGCAAGGTTCTGCATTGTTTCCTATCCTTTCTGCACTTTATATTGCTCCTCTTATTTGTATTTTTGAACATAGAGCCCAGGCTCTCAACATAGATACTTGTATTCTTTCATTTGTGGACGATGGTCTTCTAATCTCTCAGAGAAAAACATATAATATAACCCTATCAAAGCTTGATAGTAGTTATAGAGTAGTTACAAACTTGATGGTAACGTTTGGCTTGGTCATAGAGCATGACAAGTTAGAGATCTTTCACTTTTCTAGGGCATATAATAACTTAAACCCAGAGCTAGACCTCTCCACTATTGATGCTCCTACTCTCAAACCCAAGACATACTGGAGATACTTGGGATTTTATTTTGATCAATGCCTGTTCTTCAAGGAACATGTTTGGTACTATTCTACTAAGATACTTTCAATAGTTAAAGCAATAGGAATGCATGGGAATTCATCTAGAGGCCTTCTTCCACTTCAGAAATGCCTTCTTTATTGCTCTTGTATTGTTCTTATTACTACTTATGACTTTAGACTTTGGTTCTTTGCTGGGACTCTTATCAAGACCCAAATATTGCTTCCAGTAGCTATGCAGTGCAAGGCTGTTCTTTGGATCCTTAGTGCATTTCACACCTCTCCCACTGGTGGAATTGAGGCTCTGGTAGATCTCATTTCTATTCATCTTCATCTCAAGAAGCTGGTAAAGCAGTTCTGTCTTAGGACTGCTACTCTTCCTTTACAGCATGCACTGATGTCTCTACTTAGTACTAAACACTCCAAGGGTACTCTTTCTCACCCACAGTCCCTTGCTCTTTTAAATGATACCTAGTGTGCTCATTTGAAAGGCCCTCTCTTGGATACTGAAGCCTCTTTGCTTAATCTTACAGAATGCTTTGATCTCTTATATGCTGAGGCCACCTTAGGTTGTAGGCTGCTAGACAGCTTCCCTGGTCACATCTCCTTCCACTCTTGCAATCACTCAAGCCTCAGAGATTGCAAAACTCATTTACAGTCTCTTGACTGTCTTTGTCTTGAGGCTTCTTTTTTTCCTTCTACTTTTGTTGTTGCCACTGATATAAGTGTTATACCCTCTAGACGCATGCAGGCTGTCTTTGCTGTACATCTTTGGAACTTGGGCCAACAGGTGTTGTCCTCCAAGGCTCCAGCTAGTAGAACAACTGTTCTTGATGCTAAGCTGTTTGCTATAAGACTGGACATTGCCAAGGCTACTAGCATGGCTATAGAATACATTATTCTCATCACTGACTCACTAGGATCTGTTAGACAAGCAGTAGACCTCTCAGTGTACCCTAGA
The DNA here is from genome assembly GCA_022457215.2 of Leucocoprinus gongylophorus. Taxonomy (NCBI): domain Eukaryota; kingdom Fungi; phylum Basidiomycota; class Agaricomycetes; order Agaricales; family Agaricaceae; genus Leucocoprinus; species Leucocoprinus gongylophorus. The sequence continues at coordinate 10,320 of JAJOHK020000603.1, forward strand.
CAAGCTCACTCTTTAGCTGTCTGCTCTACACTTAAGTTGTTCTTTTCTCAAGACTATGGCTATAGGATTGACTTCTGGGACTGTTCTAGCAAGGCTGAGTGGTTTTTTCACCAACTGGTCCATAACAATATGACTAACACTAGAGTAGCTGCTGGACTTTATCTAGCAACTTCCATCAACTTCCTGTGCTCTAAAAATGTCATTTCTTGCCTGGACACCTGGAGAACATCACTTAACCATTCTACTGTCCAAGGTCAACACTTTCTCCCTCTTAGAGACAGGAATCAATGATTTCTACAGCCTAGCTACTCCAAAGATGGTAGTTGGCTTCCTTACATTAGCAAGTTGATCATGTTATGTGCCAGGGCAACTAGAGCTATTCTTAACTATACTTCCATTGGAGAGTATAGGCAGTGATTTTTCTTGCAGAGTGCACCTAGTGTCCATGTGGAAACACAACAACATATCTTTGCAAACTACACCAGGTTTGCCCATAGTCCCTTAATTGACTCATCCCCATTAGTTAAAGACTTTGTTGACTTCTTGAAGGAGCACCCAAGTGCATTTGTCTTCTTTCCTCAAGAATGACCCCCTTTTCCCTCTGAGCCCCCATAAGTGCTTAATTGTTTTGCTTTTCTGATTCTATAAATAGATTCTCAGTTTTATTTTTCTCAGTTTTTTTTGACTCTGGATTTTCAGTATGTATCACAAATAAGATACTTACTGGTTGTGATACTTGAGCTGAATAGTGTTTCAGAGGTTCAATATAAGGGTATGATAACTGACAGATAATGAAAAGTATCAACAGGAATAATTGATGTTGTTAAGTCTGAGGTCTAGCCCTTAGACACAAAGGTATATATACAAAAGAGTGATGGTTCATGCGCAAGCTGTTGCCATCACATGATCAAAACTCGTATCTGATGGGAGCTGTCAGCTGTCATAGCAGCTGTCAGGCTAATTTTAGAAGGTAACTAATTATGTCACTATATTGATATGCTTGTATCTCTACCAATACTTATTGCTTTGAGACGTATCATATATTGTTGGAAATAGATTGATGAGCACTTCCCAACACAAGTTCAATCGTGTGAATCTGTTCAGCCGTTCATGAGATATTAGCAGACAAAGCTTTTACAGCTACTGATGGCCTGATATCTCAGTCATTTGTTGTTGCTTTTGTACCTCCTACATATGTGCGAATAGCCCTTATTTGGGACTTTCTAGCACAACTTAGTTTGTGAAAATCGGTCTACTAGTTGTGGAGATACAAGCTGAATGAAGTTTGTGACAGTATGATAGATCTCTCTGAACCTGGATATATAATTAGTAGGTTGGTTATGAGCAACCTTTATCTAGATTTTATTTCTGATCTCTTCTGACTGTAATAATGTCTCTATCTGCCTATGAAGGGAGTTTCTATCCCCTGAGGTCTCTAAAACTATAGACTACTTGTTGTAGATAGTCTGCCATGGACTGTGATTGAACACTGTAATAAATTGATAAACAAAAAAAAGTATCTAGTCATCTTAAATACTGGTATCTTATAACTAAGACCATATCCAAGAATTTATGAAGACAAGTATCTACTCTGTATATACTAAAGTCCTTGGAATAGTGTTTGAAGTTCTATAAAGAGCAGGAGAAAGCCATGTGCTCAATTATAGAGTGATTGACCATGAATAGAGCTAGATTGATCTACACTAGAAAAGTGGTACAGACTAGAAGAGTAAATAAAAAAGAAATAAAAAAGAAATAACAATAAATTTTATTATCTTTAACTCTAACAGTTAATTTCTTATATTATATTTATTTTGACAGATGTTTTGAGTGGAGTAGATATTGGTAAGTGTTATCTGTGATGGGATTGGATGGAGTCAGATGGATTTTGGTGGTATGTGACATCCTTCTTGATTTTGGTGAGTATCACAAGGTTGTTTATATAATTTTCTAGTACTTCTTTATATAAGATTTTTTGAAATATACTATTCATCATCTATTGAAATGTTCTTAGCAAGCTGTATAATCCAAAGTACATTAATTTCAGCTCAAATAAACCCTTGTTAGTTAGGAATACTGCTTTTCATTTGTCTCCTTCCTTGATTTATACATTGTTATATCTCCAAATAAAACTCTAGTTTGTTAAAATATCTTGTATCTTGAGTTTGTCAATTACTTCTCTAATTAATAGAAGTGGTGTCTTGTCTTTAATTGTATGCTAGTTCAATATTCTATAGTTTTGTACTAATCATAGGAATTTGTTCTTTTTCAGAATATAAAAATATAGTGTTGTATATCTTAAACTTGATTTCACTATTAATCTTGCCTTGAGTTGTTCATCTAGCCATTAATTTAAAGCTTCATTTTCCTTGACTGTTATTTCATAAGCTTTGGTGTTTAATTTTTTTAGTATGTCTTCCAGTAGATTGATTTTGTGGTTCTAGTATTATTTTTCTGGTAATTTTTCAAATTTCTTCTTATTGAATAGATATGTAAATAGTCAAATATATTCCAGTAAATCTTCTAGATTTGTTGGATCTAGTTCCTTGTCTATTTCCTGGTGTTCTTTGTCTGTTTCTTCTAATATTTTCATTTTCTTGGTTCTTGATGTAAATACAATATTCTAATATTGTATTTTACATTCTTTCAGGCATCTTGTAAACTATATTATCTCTTTGTTCCAATTAACTTCTGGGTTATACTTAACCAACCAGTTGTATCCTAAGAATATGTTTATGCTATTTAGATCTGTTACTACTGTGTCAATTTTTTCCATATATTAGTTAATTTCTAGCTTTGGTAGTATAAACTACATGACTTCTTTATTCTTGGTCCCATCTGTATTAAAAACTTTGAATGATTTGGATATTGATTCCATTTTAATTTGTTCTTCTTTTACTAGTTGATTATCAATTTCAGTATGAGTATATCCTGAATTGACTAGTGTTTTAAGCCATAGTTTCTTTCTGTTTTATATCTTTATATTTCTATGCACATTGAGTTCCTTCTCTTTGTTATCTCTCCCTTGTGAAATAACATATTGATTCTTCAAAGAATTGCTATATACAAAGATTTTTTGTACTATGCCTACTCTAAACTCTAACAAAATTCTTTTCTTTATTGTTATCTTCATTGTCTAAATTATCTTGTACACTTCTGTTCTTCATCTTCTGTTCAGACCTATAGTTTTTGCAATATATTCTACTTTGTTATATTTATAATACTTTTTGGTCTCTTTCTCTTTCTTTGGTTTCTTACAATATTTCACCATATGTTTGTATATATTGTAGTTGAAGTATTTAGGCTTTCTATCTTTGTTGTAGTTATCTTTGGACTTGCTAATATCCATGAATACTTCTATTTCTTTATAGGTTATTCCTAATTTCATTCTGTAATCTTGTTTGCCTTTTATGAACTTATATTTTTGTCTGACTGAGATAATCACTGCCTTCTACTCTTTAAGTGATTCTGATACTACTATTGGTGGATATCCCAGTATTATCTTGATTATGTTAGTCCTGATATTTTTCTTCAATAAAAAGATTGTGTGCATATTACTTGTTTCTATCTTTATGGCTAATGCTTCAAATTCTATTGTGAAGTCTGCAATATGCTTCTTTCCTTGCTTGAATGTTTTGATCTTCTATTCAGCATCCACTGCCTTGCTCTTGTTACTGAATGTTATTCTAACTTCTTTAACAAAATTGTTCTAGTCTTAAATATCATTTTTTTCTTTTATTTGGTTGATTTTCTTCTACACATAAATTTCTGCTATATCTTCTCTAAGCTAGGCTAGTACTACTGTGATCTTGTTGTTTGTTGCTATAACTCTGCTACTTTTAAGGAATAATTGTATTCCCCTCTACCAGTCTTTAAACTTTGTTTAGTCACTATCAAACTACTCTAAGTCTTAAATCATACTTTTCAGCATAACTATCTGTACTATTTTGTTATATACTACTGGTATTGGTGCTGTTGGTATTTTTTCTGATGTTAGTTCTGTAGTTCTGTTTCCATCCAAGACATTGTTATGCTAGAAAATGTTTTTTTATGAAAGCACATACTTTATAAGATTTCTAAGCATATAAGGTCTCTTGAGAGGCATTAGCAAGAAGATTTTACACTTTTAGATAACACTTCAGGTCTTCTTGAGCAAACACCAACTTGAGGGACAGTATAGTAGCCATTAATAAAACCAGATCTTGAAAAGACAGAGTCTCTAGAAATAAGAAATATCACTTGCAAATAATTAGCTATGCAGCCCAAGCACTTGTGAGAGCACTTTACATAGTTACAAATATTTGAACAGTTGAATAAGACAGTAACATGTTGGATTGAAAGCTGATGAAGTTTGGAATGGTTACATGAGTAGAAATAACTATGGAAAAGGTAAAGGAGGAATAGAATGGGCATTCACAAGTAGGAAGTGATCATCAGGTTGATATCAGGTTGCAAATAAAGAGATGGCCATATGCTTGTGAGACCTCAGAGAGCTTTCTTATAGTTTTGGTCTCTATTTTCTAGTTCTATTCTCTGTATTTTGAGACTAATATATAAGCTATAAGTAGAGGAAAGTAAAGAAGAGGACCCTCATCTAAATTCTCTACTCAGGAGTAGTTTAAATTCTATTTATCAAGTGAGTATTGTTAGTATATGTTATCACTTTCAGGCAAGTTTTAGAGAGTTCTAGCAGCTTGGGAAAGACTAGCAAAGTAAGTATCAGTTGGAATCTTCAGCTGTAAGGTTCAACTTGAGGAATACCTTCAGAGTGTATCATCTAGGATAGATAGTGTTGTTGGAAGCTCTGAAAAAGTTTTGCAATCTATTTACTAGATTTTTCAAAAAAGCTTGTTACATAGTGTAAGATTTACTGTTTAGGAGTATGTTAGAAAGGGAAAGCATTTATGAGCAAATGTTATTTGTATATTCCTTTTAATATTCTTTCTAACTTTATTATTATGATCTTAATCCTTAGGGTTGGATATAAGAACAACTCTTGTATTAGAGAAACACAAGAGAACTCGATAGAGAACTCTTCTATAAACTAGTCTACCTTATATAGTCCTACAGATAGTCCATGCTAAGCACTATGCATCCTATCCTAAACAACCATGTGTAGTCCATGAGATCAACATATGGTGTCCATGTTGTATGACGTCATTTGTTCTTAAATCTTCTACTAACTTCTCCCCAGTCTCATGATCTATCTTATGACTTTGCCATCAGGTGACTGATGTGATGGCATGACCAATCAACCCTAACCCTAGTTATTCTAAAATAGAAAAATAGAAAAATAAATCAAAAAGAAAATAAAAATAAAAAGAAAAATAAAATAAATTAAGTCCACCTTCTTTGATCTTGACATTTATCCTTTCATATTTTTAATGAGAGCTCTTTTAAGGGTTTATGTTAATGTATTCTAATATTATTGTTTCCATACCTTCTCTTAATTTATAAAGCTAATATTGTTCTCTTTGAATTCTTTAATATGCAGCTAAGGGCTAGTGTTGTATAGTTCTTGCTGTACCCTAACTTAATCTCTTTTTTACTTGACCTCTATCAGCATATTTTCTAATAATCCTCAATAATTCTAATATCTTTTTGAATGTCTTAATGCTAGTAGTTTCTTGACTGCATTTGTCTATTTTGTCTATCTGTAGTTTCTACCATAATAGTTTGTATTTGTCTTGTCTTATTCTGTCTGTGGTCTCTACTATAATGTTGTTTTGATGTTTCTTCAACAGTCTAACTGTTGTGGCAACCACTAGTCACAAAGACCAATAGTGTCACAAGCAATAAATCTCTTAAATGCAGATATCTAGTGGAAAATTCACAAGAGAACTTGACAAGAAGTCTCTTCTTAATTAGTGTCCTATTTATACAAAGGTCTCATGGTCTGTGCTACTAATAAATAACCCTGCCCTTATGTCCATGCTCCATCCTCATTCCTACCTTATATCTTACTCAAGACCACCATATGTACTCTAGGTGCCCTGACGTCATCTTCCAGATCCTTCCATCACATTCTAGGCTTATGACGTCACATCATGTGACCTGTCATGTGACTTCCTTGTCATGTGCCTCTTCATTGTCCTTCAGAAAGAAAATAAAATAAGGAAAAAGAAAAGTAAAATCAGAAAAATAAAAGAAAAGAAAAATAAAAATTGTTAGCGTTCAATGTTCCATAACACTAACTGTTATAATGTTCCAATAGCCTAACTACAATACACTCTTCTTTTATAAGATGAGTCTAACAATACTTTACCAAATATTATGATTTTAAGCTTGGCTCAGGTTGCAACTTAGACAAAGACTTAAAAAAGAAGTAAGGAGATGATCAATTAGTAAAGTGTAAAGATACAGGACTATATCTACTACTATATATACCTATAAACTATGAGAAAAGTATACAATGTCCATGAGTAAAACAATAAGGAAAAAATGAGGAAAATACAATAAAGCCTTTACTATTATATAAGACACTGACTGATATAACATGAGAAATAGATGAAGTATAGTAGATTGCAGTAAATATGACTCAAGAATTGAACAAACCCTAACACATATTCAAGTCATATTAAATATAAAGCAAACATTTGTAGAACATGAAGTAGTAATTGTAACAAGAAGTCTAGGTGATAAAATGAAATACAAGAGTCTGATCCATGCATAAGTGAGTATGAATATAAAAGTATATCTAGGATTTATTCAAGTTCTACCTAAAGTCAGAAAGTAAATGTCTTGAGTATCTTGGCTATAATATAGTAACTCATTCACCTATTCAAAGACACTAGCTTTAAGTAATTGAGTATACTTAGACTCAATAGTATGCTCACTCACTTAAGTAGAGAGAGTACAGTGCTTTACAGTAAGTCTGGGCTTATCTGCAGCTACAATGAAAGCTAGATTCATAGAACTACTCAAAGCAATAGCTATCACAGTCCAAACTTCTGAGTTATATTTATTTTCAATATAGATTTCAAACATCAAAACTTCATAGTTATTTGGTCTTATTTGCATCATATTTCATAGCAAAGTTATCTCTTCTCAAACTCTGTAAGTACTCTGAACTCCTGTTAGTGTTTTACTGCTAAAATATTCACTAACTTTTAATTCTACTTTCTAAGACCTTTCTTTGAAATTGTGACTATATGACTAGTAGAAGACATAACATATAAGTTAAAGCCAGGATTGTTCTAGAAAGTCCAAAACTCTATGAGTTTTGATAAGTTCTCATACTTGTTAAACTTTGCTAACTCTTTTAGACTTTTACTCCTTCAAGTGTGGACCATGCTTAACAGTATTATTAGACTACTTTTTTCTACAGTTATATTGCATTCTTTTTACAGTAGCCTAAATCTCAAGCCATGTACCACTATAATGGTATCTCTGAATCCCTGACTAGGACTATCTTCAATGAACTCTGTTTTATCCTTTGGTTGACTCCAGATCTACTAATTCTTCTATAGACTCCAAATTCAAAATTCTTTCTTTCTTTTGGTATCTTTGCTATCTCTACCATTAAACTCTATTTTTTTAGTGACTTTCCATACCAACCTTCCTAAAGTTATTACTATGCCTGTTCTGGTAAATGCATGAATCTAGACTTTTATGTCATCCTACTCGACTCATCTTGCTCTTTAGTCTTGGATATCTAGCCTGCCTACCAAAATCTATTGATATGTCAGGAATTAGATCTAATACTTTGCTGTTCATCTTTACAGGAGTTTCTTGTTCTTTTCTTGTACTATAGTTAACACACCATTGGTTACTTAGTTGAATTCCAACTTTTTCTCTACTTCACCATTTTCTTAGATTTCTATATCCATCTTATTTCTAGATCTTCAAGTTTAGAAATTTCTGAGCAGTTAAAAATTGCTAACTAGTACATTGGTCTCATTCATATGTTGTATCTGTTAGGCTGACAAACTTTCTATCCTACTCTGTTTAACATTTTGTAAAAACACAAACTCTAAAATTTTTAGAATTTTCATAATCTTGTTATTTGTTATAAACTGACTTCTGAGATATTTAAGATATCTACTTTATGACTTCATGTCAGTCACTGTTCACACCAGAGGTGAAAGTCTACAAAAAGGACTTAGAGTTGTGTGGACTTGTAGAATGACCTTGACTTCAGCTTATGTACTGCACTATCTGTCTGCTGTGTGGTTACAACTTCAGATAATAGGAAGAAGTCCAAGATGAGAGTGAATGCTGATTTAGTGTGTTGCTGTTGAACACTGGAGATTGACTTCAATAAGAATTATCTTCATTGATTATCAGACTAGCAAATTACAGTATAACTACTAGTCTTATATATAAATAGATAGTATAGGAGAAGCTCAGAGTTTCAGTGGTAAAACCACTGTTACTCTGAGTGGAGGTTTCAGTGTTGAGACACTAATAGGAGTAATTCCATCATAGAAGACAGAATACCTGGATGGTTGTAGTACTGCCATAAGATGTATTGTGAGAAAGATAGTTGCTATGGAAGGTGGGCTTGTATAATTTGGAGATGATATCACTGCAGGGATGTAATTTCCAGATGGGTGGACTTACATATAACACTTCAAATAGAACTCTAATGAATTCTAGATGTATTTCTACATCCATACACAAAAGAGTATAGATCAGTCTCTTATATTTCACCTTCTAATAACTTATTACTTAGACTTCCAGTTATTCTATTTTCTGGAAACTGTTTTTTTAGTATATTTTTAGTTGTCTCCTATACTACCATTCTCTTAGCTACAATTTTGACTACAGACTTAATATTTAAGAACAAGTGGATACTCTAGTTTCCAGTTTGGAAATTAACTAAGATAACTTCTCTCTTCTCTAAGTTTTACTTCTTTCTAAGTCCAGTTGACTTTTCTTCCTGATCTTTATTCTTCTGTCCAAAAATATGACTATGTGACAAACAGTAGCATAACAGTTGAGGCTAAGGTTGTTATCTGATATTAAGTTACAAGTTTGTAGATAAGCTTCCTAGCTTAATCTATAACCCAGATACTTCACCCAATCTCATTAATAATTATATCCATTCCCAGATAAGTTTCCATACCTGATCTAATTCTCTTATCACATAACTAACCATAAGAATTATGCTTTGTTATATCTTGAGACTTAAAGTTAAAGTTAGAAGAGTAAACTTTAGATTGGATTAATTACAAGAGAACTTAATAGAGTTCCTAGTACACAGTTGTCTACCTCATATACTTTACTAAATGGTCCATGCTACTACTACATCTAGCCTACCCTAAAGACTATGTATAAACCATAAGATCAACATACATTAAGTACATTGTATAATATCATTATTCCAGAACATTCCACCATGTTCTATTATGACTATGTGATCATGTGACCATTACTGTAAAAGTGATATGTGATATGTAATGTGATGCTCCTACCCTAACCCTAAGTAAAATAGAAATAGAAATGAAAAGAAAATGAAAAGAGAATAGAAAGAAGAAAAATAAAATTTAGTCTAACATTTACAACTATAACATGCCTATTACACAAGTGATCAAATTCTTTAAACAATGTCACAAGTATATACTAAGAGAGTTAGCAGAGATGTGAGCACTGCCACAATTAGTTGGTACACTGAATCTGATATGGTATGTTAGTTGACAACTAAGAACAGCCAAAAATAAGTCATTACTATTCTTTGAGATAATTAATATAGAGATATGGAGAGTATCTGTGAAGTTCAAGACACTATTGAGCAGAACTCTCATAAGAGTGACAGATCTAATACTTGCTATAGGAACATAGCAATATCTGCTAATAGTGATATGCTTATTGTTGGTAAGAGAATAGTATAAAATGTTACTCTGAGAATATATGAGATTGTAGCATAGTTGAGAAGGATACTATTAACAGTGTTAGTAATGAAAGCTATATCAACTCATCTGATTTCATGACTACTATCAACAGTTATAAATATTTTTCTAACTTCCTGAATTTCAGAGAAATTAACAGCAACATGAGCAGAATTACCAGATTTGGTCTGCTTAGCCTTATCCTCCCTCTTTTTTGGATATTCAGAGGTCTAATGCCTCTTTTTGCCACAAATATGATAGTTTGTATTAATAGATCTTGACTGAGACTTAGTCTTCTTTGATTTCTTCTTATTTTCAAAAGAACCACCACCAGTTTTACAGAGAAAGACTTTACAAATAGGACCAACTATTTGGCCTTCTGCTTCTTTTCAGTTTCTTCAATATTATGTTTCCTCTTGATGCAATTGTAAACAGACAAGAGTTTGGTAGTGACAATGTTCAGATTGAGTGCAGTGCTCTTATCTAGCAAATTCTGCTTCACCATATCTCAGATACTGGAGTATGGCAAAGAGAGAAGGATTAAGCAAACAATAAATATTATTCAACTTTTGGCCAGAATTGTTGATACAATGACAGAGATGGAGAAAAAAACTTATATATTCAGACATGATAACTTGTTCATTACTTATTCATCCCATTTCTTTGTATACAACTTCTGATAGTGATAGTAAACATTGATCTTCTGATGCTGAGTGATGTGAATACTATGAAGGTGATCTCACATATTCTTAGAAGTCAAAGTACTGATTATATGTTTATATTGGCTGAACTTGATAGCATTTCATATCAAACTCATAACTGTTGAATGAGAGCACAGCCAATCAAGATATTTCTTTAAAGTAACCTAGTTCTTATACTCAAGTGACATAGAGACAAGAGGTTTGCTATCCACATCAATAGAAGGATCAGGAGAAAGTTTTGGAGGACATTCTTCCAAGTCTTCAATGAAGAACAGAGAAGGTAAGCCTGTAAGGCTGCTTTTATATTTATATTATTAGACTAGATATGGTAATTAATGCTATTTAACTTGGGAAAACAAAAGGTCTTAGAGAAAGAATTCTGAGTATTTAGGGCCCATAATCTAACTGTTATGATCTTAAATCCTTAGAATTGGACAAAAAAACAAACTCTTGTATTAGAATAAACACAAGAGAACTTGATAGAGAGCTCTTTACAAACTAGTCTACCTTATATACTTCTACAGATAGTCTATGCTAGCTACTGTGTACCCTACCCTAAATGACCATGTGTAGAGCATGAGGCCAACATATGGTGTCCATGTTGTATGATATTATTTTGTTTTAGAACCTTCTACTTTCTTCTCCTTAGTTTTAGGATCAATGTTGTGACCACACCATCAGATGTGACTGATATGACCAATCACTTCTAATTCTAACCAAGAGTTCTAAAAATAGAAAAGATGAAAAATAAATAGAAAAGAAAATCAAAATGAGAAAGAAAATAAGAAACAAAGTGTTAGGTGCAGTTCACACTGGGGTGGAAGTCTGCAGAACGGACTCAGAGATAAGTGGACTTGTGGAATGACCTTGGCTTCAGCTTATATGCTGTACTATCTGTCTACTGTGTGGTCGCAACTTCAGATGTTGGGAAGAAGTCCAAGATGGAAGTAAGTGTTGAATGGTGTGTTGCCATTGAACACCAGAGTTCAATAAGAGATTATCTTTGTTGATTATCAGACTAGCGAATTACAGTATAACTGCTAGTCTTATATACAAATAGATAGTATAGGAGATACTTGGGGTTTCAGTGATAAAACCCCTATTACCCCAAGTGGAGGTTTCAGTATTGAGACACTGATGGGAGTAACTCCATCATGGAAGACTGAGTTGAATAGGAATATCTCCACTATGGAAGACAGAATATCTGGATGGTTGCAGTACCACCATAAGACATGTTGTGAGAAAGGTGGCTGCCATGGAAGGCAGGCTTGTATGTTTTGGAGGTGTCTCCACCATGGAGATGTAGTTTCTGAACAAGTGGACTTGCATATGACACAAAGTCCCCTTTCTGTGATCTTGACACTAACAAGATATAGACATATACACAGTAACTCAGGATGAATAAATAAATATATTCAAGAGTCACTAGGACTAGGACTAGAGGAAAAGGAAACTAAGTAAATGGAACAATAAGAGATGTCAAGGACATACCTAAGACCAGGTAGCACAGTCTGGCTATTAAGTACGAGTGTTTGAGTATGTACCTATTTACATCATTGTAATGAAGGTCATCATATCTGTCTAAATCATAATGTGGGCAGATGTAACTATAGAGACCATGAAGAGAAAAATAGCAAAGATATGAAATGAATAAACAAAAGAGAAGTGATGATGAGATGGAAATGAAGAGAAAGTGAACGAGCACAGCTCACACTTCAACGAAGATGACACTACTGAAATACCAACGATTTCAGACGACAATCAAAATACATAGATAGTTGAAAACTACGTACTCAAACAAATCTATCATATTGGGTATCTGCCAAAAATTTTGA
>JAJOHK020000604.1:0-22678 GCA_022457215.2 Leucocoprinus gongylophorus
GAGCGGTGCTGTTGCAAGCGGGGAGGAAAGATATATCGGAAAGGAGAGTAAAACCCCGGCTATCATTTTCACATGTTTCCGATCAACGATTAAGTCAGCTCCTGAATTATCATCTTGGTATAACCACTTGTCTGTACTGGGTCCTGTTTCCATTATATACATTGGTGATCAATCGTAATGGAGTTGGAAGTAAATGAGCTAGGAACAATAGAGTGGCTGATAACCCAGTACCTTGAGACTATTCTTGTTTACCATTTCTACTACTAACCCATAGTACTACCACGCTGCTATAGCAATTATTTACTTTTCCTGATATAAAATTTTGTTTTTGAGATTGAGTTATAATTTTTAAATAGTACACACATATCTGTACTAATACCTGGTCTTTATTTGCTATTATTCTATATTCTTATTCTAATATACTATACCAACTACTTAATACATATTCTTAGTATATAATATAATTTACTACCAATTAATAAAGCAACCTGTTTTCATGTCTATTTTTATCATGGACAGTAGAGACTAGAACTCTAGATGCTCTAGATGTTGTGTTTATGTCTATTCTCAATTATTTTGGACATATTTCATTATATACACTTTGAGTATTACATAATACTCATTTATTTTCATGTAGTTTTTTCATACATCTTAGTCTTGTTCTACATTACTGAGATAAGAATATTCTGATATTAATGGACTGAATTTTTACTTATACATATCTTGTTATAGCACAAGGATGTGGACAGACTTTAGGGTTAGGGTTAGTGGACAAGAATAGGACAGTAGTAATTATTAGTCTACAACGGACAAAGGGTTAGGAGATAGGCATGTGACCTGGAAGTCATGTGATAGAGTCTAGAGCAGTCTGGAAGGACTTAGGGTCTAGAAGGATTGGGAAGAGTCTAGAGATGGAGTTAGGGTTAGAAGATGACATCAAGGGACATGGGTTCCTCATGGTGTACACATGGTGTGCACATGTACAGCGGAGATTAAAGGTATGATGTCAGGGCACATGTAGGAAGCATGGTGGCCTTATGGAAAACACATGTGGATGAGTAATGGACATGAGGTAGCAGCATGGACTTAAGGGCTGGATAGATATTGTTGTAGCACGGACCACTTGTAAATAGTATATATAGAGGAGCAATGCAGCGAGGGCTTCTTGTCGAGTTCTCTTGTAATTCCCCCACTCTTTACTTGATAGCCCATTGGAGAGCTTTGCTCGTTGTAAGATCATTTGTCCTTGAGTGACGAGTGGTTGCTACAATATATCTGTAGTGTTTTTATATTACTTTAGGTATTATTCTTATCAATATAGTCTTGTTTTATATTACTGAGTGTTTCTATATTACTCTAGATTCCTGCTGCTCATTTTAATAGGTTATGGGCCATGCCTGCCTATAATTATTGATCAGACTCATATTGTGAACTCCATACATTCTTTTCATTACTTATATTTATTTTTCTTGCTCTCAAAATGTTAAGCTCTACTGAATCTTCCTAAATTAGTGGATCAAACTATCTATATGATATCCCATCACTTAAAAATGATAGCACCAACTTCTAGATATAAAAGTTGTAAATCTCTACTGTCTTTAAGCTTTAAAGATTAATGAGGATCATTGAAAGTATAGAGAAATGTTCTATGTCCAAAAAAATGCTGATAAAGTTATAAATCAGATAGAAATTGAAAATTGGGACTATTGTGATATAAAGACCAAAGCTCAGCTTACTCTAACCTTAAAGAATGAGCCTTTGAGTAGTATTATATATGCTACAACAGCTACTTGTTACGACCTTAAGCTAAAGCTCAGGTTGTACTTAGGCAAAGACTTGAAAAAGTATAAGGGATATGATTCAAGTGGTAAAGTGTAAGGATACAGTAATGTATCTATGCTATATATACTATATAACATGTTGTTACAGTGGATAGTCCATGAGGCAAACAAGTTATAAAGCATGAGGAAACAAGGAGGAGAAAATGAGGTTGTGGCATCTACTACATGAGGTGCTGACTGAGACTGCTTCAGCACAGCTGATCATATTGTCATACCCTCAACCCAACTCCATGCTATATCCTTGAGGTATCAATTGTAATAATACTCTGTTTTCAGCTTTCATGTCCTCATGAAATTAAATCAATACCTCTAATTCTCCAACCACATACATAGTGACTGTTTTCTTGTTAGGACTGATAATGACCTGATCCTGGTTGTCAATTGCAATAAAGAATGGTTCATGTGAAGGTCCCCCTTGGAACATCTTGATAGTATATCTGTTTCTTGATGTTTCCATATTATTTTTGTTATCCACCAAAGCTGTCACTACTTCTTTCCAGAAGTCAGGATCTTGTTCTCCTCTAGAGCAAAGCAATTGATAATGGGGAGGTGGTCAGAATATTCTTGTTTGGGTAGGGAATTTGACAAATTTCATGTGTTTGAGAAGATTATCAATCTCCTTGTTGATGAAACTTGAACTCTTTGTCAAGGTTGACTCTGATGCTTCGTATGGCTTGATTAATATTACTTCTTCTTCTTTTACTCTTCTTTTTCCTTTGTCTTGTACTCCTTCTTCAATATATAGGTCTTGAATTTTCTGAAAATTTTCATCCACATAATTGTTTCCTTTTCCTTTGTACTGATCCAATTTGTTGGCCAACATCCTTTGGATTTGGAATACTTGTTTGTCCATGTCACTTTAAACTAGATATCAAAGATCTTCTGCCATCTAAGTGATATTCGTAGCGTTTGTTGTTTGATTATTAATGCTAGCTGTTAGAATTGTCCCTTCCATCTCTGTGACTGTTGTATTCATTTCTTCTGCTATTTTCTTCATATCTTTCATCATCCTCTGAACATCGATCATTGCTTCAATTCCCTTCAATGTTTTGTGATATAACCTCGTCCAGTCTTCTCTTTCTTTCTTCATCACTTGAGCTTGGTCCATATTATTCAATTTTCTTGAGATATAGAGATTAGAGAAAGCAGATGCCATTGTATAGTTGTTGTTATTGTTGGACAATTGAGAAGACATTTTTTGTTGAGTAGTAGCTGTGATAGTTTGAGTGAATGCTTTTGCTGTCGAAATGGGATTTTATCCCCCCTCTTTATAGGTTTCAACTCGAATACCTTATCTAGTAGTCTTCTATTGTTTCTCTTGTATGAGGTAACCCCATTTCAGCTATCCATTGGTTGTGTTCATTCCCATAACCCTTCTAGTGCACCAAATATTGTGTCCCTTTTCTACTTTTTCTATACTTCCTGAATTTTTCCACTTCATATTCCTTTTCTTTATTAATAATTGTTGGAGGAGATGCTGGTTCCTCATGTTATCCTTTGAACTTTGGCTTCACATATCGTATCAGCAAGTTTTCATTGAAGATGTTATGAATCATCCATCTTTCTGGAAGCTCCAGTTCAAATGCTCCCAATCCAATGTCCTTCAAGATTTTGAATGGTCCATATTGTTATGAACTTAAGTCCTTAGGGTTGGACAATAGAACAACTCTTGTATTGAGTAACACAAGAGAACTCAATAAAGATCTCTCTACAAACTAATCTACCTTATATACTACCAATTATGGTCCGTGCTCACTACTGTGCATCCTACCCTAAACAACCATGTGTAGAACATAAGGTCAACATGTGTTATTCATGTTGTATGATGTCATTTGCTCTAGAACCTTCTACTTTGTTCTTCCAAGTCTTGTGATTAATGTTGTGACCACATCATCAAATTGTGACTGATGTGACAGTGTAACTGATCACTTCTAACCCTAATCCTAGTTGTTCTAAAAATAGAAAATAGAAAATAAAAAGAAAATTAAACCAAAAAATAAAGTCTACTTTCAACGATCTTAACATGTATCTTTTATTGTTCAGCTTCTTTGAGGGTCAGTTCAAATGAATATTTCTGTTCTCCAGCCACACATTGTCTTCAATCTTCAATCCTTGAGGATTCCTCCTTTTCTTGTCAAACTGCTTCTTCATATTCTTCTGAGCTTCTTTCATTGTGTTTGTTGCTTGTTTCTAGCTTTTTTGTAGTTTCTTCATAAATTCTTCTACTTATGGAATCTCTGTTTGCACCATGAGGTCTCCTTTCCAAGGGTATCTTCCAAAGTTTAACTCAAATAGGGTCTTTCCCATTACCACATGTTTCTTGTCATTATACTGGAATTCCGCAGTGGCCAGCTAATTCGTCCAATCATCCTGTTGGTAATTTACATAATGTTGTAGAAACATTCCTATCTCTTGATTAATTCTTTCTGTTTGGCCATCTGTTTGAGGATGATATGCCATTGATAGTTATCTCTTTGTTTCCAGTGCTTTTGTGAGTTCTTCTATGAATTTCAATGCAAATTACAGTTCTCTGTTGCTTAGGATTTTCCTAGGTATCCCATGTAGTTTCCAGATGTTGTCTCTATAGACCTTTGCAATTCCTTCTGATGATATATTTGTTGTTGTTGCTTTTAGTCTGATTATCTTCATGAATTGGTTGACAATAACCACTATAGTATTTATTCTGTTTGACTTTGGTAATGGTCCGATGATGTCGATACTGATTTCTTGCCATGGTTGTTGTGGCAACCCCTAGACTAAATTGTCCAACGGTCTCACTAATGAGTAAAGCTCAGAATAGGCTATGATATGGGGATTCACAAGAGAACTCGACAAGGAGTCTCTGCTTAATTAGTGTCCTATTTATACAAATGTGTCCTGGTCCATGCTACCACTATCTAAGCCTGCCCTATAGTCCATGCTTCATCCTCATGTCTGCCTCACTCCTTACTCAAGGCCACTATGTGTACTCCAGGTGCCCTGACGTCATCTTCCAGACCCTTCTCCTATGTTCTAGGCTTATGACGTCACATCATGTGACCTGTCATGTGACTTCCTTGTCACGTGCCTTCTTCATCGTCTCTCCAGGAAAATAAAGAAAAAGAAAAGTAAAATCAGAAAAAATAAAAGAAAATAAAATAAAAAATTGTTAGTGTTCAATGTCCTATAACAATGGTCCTTTCAGAATCTCCAATAGGTGTAGTTCTCCTGTCTTCCTTTGGTGTTGAATTTTGTTCTGTTGGCATTTAAAATATTCTTGTATGTATTTCTTGATGTCTTCCTTTATGTTGTAGCAACCACTCGTCACTCAAGGACAAATGATCTCACAACTAGCAAAGCTCTCAGTAGGGCTATCAAGTAAAGAGTGGGGATTACAAGAGAACTCGACAAGGAGCCCTCACTGCATTGCTCCTCTATTTATGTAACTTACAAGTGGTCCGTGCTACAACAATGTGTCTACCTCATGTCCATCCTCATGTCCTATTACTCATCCACATGTGTTTTCCATAAGGCTACCATGCTTCCTACATGTGCCTTGATGTCATACCTTTAATCTCCGCTGTACATGTGCACACCATGAGGAACCCATGTCCCTTGACATCATCTCCTAACCCTAACTCCAACTCTAGACTCTTCCCAATCCTTCTAGACCCTAAGTCCTTCCAGACTGCTCTAGACTCTATCACATGACTTCCAGGTCATGTACCTATCTCCTAACCCTATGTCTGTTGTAGACTAATAATTATAATACTTATATATGTCCGGCTAACCCTAACCCTAGCCAACGTCTGTCCACACTCTCGTCTTATAACACTTTAGTCCTGGCCACCAGTACGTTCTCTTGAGAAGTTCCAACATTCTATATTGTCCTAGATGTCCTACATCTGCCAGATTATGATTTTCCTTCAGAATTTCCTCCTTTATCTTCTTGTTATTTGGTATATAGACTCTTCCTTCCATGTACACCACTCCATTTTCTTCCCAGGTTAAACCGTCTTCTTTTCTCAATGCTTGAACAAATTCTTTTTCTCTTGTCGTGTTTCTTTTGATTTCTTTGAGTATATTACCTTCTTCTACTGTTGTTTTCCTTTTGATCATCATGATTTCTGCTGTCGTTCTCTGTTGCTATAGTTTGTTTTTCAAGAGTTAAATGTCTTTGTTGTCCTTGTTAGTGTTCACTTGATCTTTTCTTGAAAGGATGTCTGCCTTTATATTTGTCTTTCTCAGTATATGTTTCAGTGTGAAGTCATAGTCTTGCAACTTTAGATACTACCAAGCTTGTTATCCATTCAACTTGTGAGGTTTCCTAAAGTACTTTAAGTTTTCATAGTCTGTCCAAACTTCAAAGAGTTCTTTTGCATCCAACAGGTATTGCCTTCACTATTACCAGTAGCTCTTTATCGTAGATCTCATAGTTTCATTCTGCTGGTTGCATCGTTCTTGACAAGAAAGCTATTAGTTTCCATTTCCCATCTTGTTCTTGGGATAGAACTCCTCCTATTGCATGGCCTAATGCATCTGTTTCCACTCTGAATTTTCCCTCTCTTTTTAGTAGAGAAAGAACTAGTTGACTTGTAATCTTTTCCTTGAGTTCTTCAAATGCCTTTTGATGTTCTTCCTCCCATTTCCATTCTTTCTTGCCCTTTAGTTTATTTAGTGGCCTTGCTGTGTGACTGAAGTTGTGGATAAATTGTTGGTAGAAATTGGCAAATCCAAGGAAACTCTTGACTCTTGTTGGTGTTTTCCACTCCTTCACCATCTTTATCTTTTCCTGTTCTATCTTGACTTGTTCTTTTCCAACTACTACCTCTAAGATAGAGATTTCTTCCATGTTGAAGTCACATTTTGATTGTTTAAAACACAAATTGTGTTTCTCCACTATCTTTAGGAATCTGATTATTCGTTCTTCCAGTTCTTCCATTGTCTTTGCTGGTATTATGAAGTTGTCCATATAGTTTGCTAGTATACCTTCATAAAGTAGTTCTTGGAAAATACTGTTCATCGTCCTTTGAAAGGTTCCTGGTGAATTGCATAGTCCAAAATACATCACTTGAGGTTCGAATAGTCCTTTGTTAGTCAAGAATGTGGCCTTCTACTTGTCTCTCTCTTTGATCCATACGTTGTTGTACCCCCAAATCAGTCTTACTTTCTTGAGTTTGTCAATTGCTTTTCCAATTAGAGACAGTGGTATTTTGTCCTTTATTGTGACTTGGTTTAACCTTGAACCAACCATAATAAACCGTTCTTCTTTGGAATATAGAAGCAGGGTACTGCATATCTTGACTTTGATTCCATAATGAGTCCTGCCTTGAGTTGTTCGTCTAGCCATTGATTTAAGGCTTCTTCCTCTTTCAGTATCATTGCATAGGCCTTTGCATTCAATTCTTTTGGGGCTTCATCTGTCAGATTTATCTCATAATCCCATTCATGTCTTTCTGGTAGTTTTTCAAACTTCTTTTTGTTGAATAGATGTGTGAATGGTCAAATGTATTCTGGTAAATTTTCTGGGTTTGTCTTGTCTGGTTCCTTTCTAATTTCCCCATTGTCCTGTTCCTTGTTATTCGTTGTTTCCATTGCCTTAGTTCTCCTGGATTTGAATCATATGTCTTTGTGTTTTATTGTACAATTTCCCAGACATCTCGTGAATTTGATAGTCCTATTTTTCCAGTTGACTTCCAGATTATGTTTGACTAACCAGTCATATCCTAGGAACATGTCTGTTCCATCTAGGTTTGTTACTGCTGCTTCCAAAGTTTTCTTGTCTCTGTTGATTTTGATCTCTAGAGGTACTACCTTGATCACCTCTCCATTCTTTGTTCCATCGGCATTGGATACTTTAAAAGAGAAGTTTATTAGTTTGGTTTGAATTCTCTTGTTCTTAACCAGTTGTTTGTCAATTTCTGTGTGTGTACATCTGGAGTCCACCAGTGCCTTCACTTTCAACTTTTTGCTATTTTTCATCTTGATGTTTGCTTGCATATTTAATTTCTTCTTTTCCTCGCTAGCTCAGCAATTTAGAATAATGTATTTATTATTCTGGCAATTTACATGGAAGATCTCTTGTACCGTGCCTACTTGAGATCTTTGCCAAAATCCTATTCGTTTTCTTTGTCTTTATCATCCGATTTTTCTTGCACCTTTCTTTTCTTCATTGTCTGTTTTCCTTTATAATCTTTGGCAATATGCCCCTTCTTGTCGCATTTGAAACATGTTTGTGTTTCTTGTTCCTTTTTTTCCACTCAGCATTCTTTTACTATGTGGCTGTACTTGTTGCAGTTGAAACACTTGGACTTCCCATCTTTGAAATTATTATTGGACTTTCCAATGTCCATTGGTTGTTCTCGTCCTCCATAAGTTGTTCCAGTGCTGGTCTTGTAGTCATATCTTCCTTCCATGGATTTGTATCCTTGTTCTACTGATGTGATTGCCACTTTTCACTCCTTAAGTGTCTCAGGCATTGCTATAGGTGGATAACCCAATATCATCTTGATAATGTCATGTCATACATTATTTTTTTAACAGGAAGATGGCATGTAGCTCATTTGTGTCCGCCTTCATGGCTAATGCTTTGAACTCAATTATAAAATCAGCTGTGTTCTTCTTTCCTTACTTGAACGTCTCTATTTTCCATTCGACATCTGCTGCCTTTGTTTTGTTACTGAATGTTATCTTGATTTCTTTCATGAAATCATCCCAATCCTAGGTTCCTAATTCTTTGTCTAGCTTATCGAGCTTTCGTTGCACATATATTCCTATTACACCTCTTCTGAGAGAAGCTAGGATTGCTGTAATCCTGTTGTTGGTCTCCATAATCCTGTTACTTTTGAGGAACAGTCTCATCCCTCTCCACCAGTCTTCAAATTTCATTCGGTCTCTATTGAACCATCCTGAGTCCAGTACCATGTTCTTTGGCATTTCTGCCTGTACGTTCTTGCTGTTTATTATAGCTACTGGTGCTGATGCTACTGACATTTCTTCTATGGTTGTTTGTTTGTACTTGCTTGAGGCTTCTTCCGTGATCTGCAAGGATCCTAGTTGTTCTAACAATGTCTCAATATTATTCGTCCTTTTGAAACTCGTCTTGGTTTCTCTTTGTAGTTTATACTACATGTGTTTTGTTCCTAATAGGTAACTTTGTTTAGTATCATTTATATACACCTCTCTTGCAAGGTGAGCTTGTTGATGCTTTACCAAATGTTATGACCTTAAGCTAAAGCTCAGGTTGTACTTAGGCAAAAACTTAAGAGAGTATAAGGGATATGATTTAAGTGATAAAGCATAAGGATATAAAAATGTATCTACACTATATATACTATAGAACATGTTGTTACAGTGAATAGTTCATGAGGCAAACAAGTTATAAAGTATGAGGAAACAAGGAGGAGAAAATGAGGTTATGGCACCTACTATATGAGGTACTGACTGAGATTACTTCGGTGCAGCTAATCATGTCATCATACCCTCAACTCAACTCCATGCTATATCCTTGAGATATCGATTGTAACACTACTGATGTCTAGAATAAGCTAAATTCATGCTATGAAGGAAAAGATCAGAATATAGTTGCTTATCTTATTAAAGAAATTTTTTATGCATCTTTATCTAATAAGACACTTATAAAACTATAGCTTAATGACATATATTGTAAGATATATATTCTAATTGATATCTCATATCTTACAGATAGTTATGTCATGGACAACATGTGTTAAGGTTCATTCATTTCTGCTTTTATTTATCTGCTGTGCCTTTTTGTATTCTCATGTATAATCAGTTATTACCTCATGTAGTAGTAAAGGCTTCCTCATGTTCTTCTCATTTCTTCCTCAATAATGCCTTATGTATAGCTCATAGTCATTAGATATATATAGCTAGAGATACTATCTTGTATTCTTATGCTTTACTGATTGACTTTTTTCTCACTCTTACTCAAGTCTTTGCCTAAGTTGCAATCTGAACCAAGCTAAGGTCATAACAATAGACATTCTTAAAATACTAGGTAAATCCATCTCAGACTCTGTTATTACTTATGTTATACTTCTTACACTTTCTGATTCATACTCCACTCTTTGTACTATTCTCAACTTTAGTTCTGTTATCTTAGCAGGCTCTTCTCTCTTCACTGATGTTGTTATCATACAAGTACTTACTAAAGAGAAGAATACCAAACTCAGAATCTCTCAGGTTGCTTTTCTTGTATATGGTAAAAAAAAGGATAAATCATTTCTAAAGTCTCACTTAGATAGAGATAAGAAGAAGAAATACAATTACTACAAGAAAAAGGTCACATCAAATTTGAGTACCATAAGCTAAAAGTAGATCAAACAGCAAACTTAAAGTTAAAGGAGGGATTAGAGAAGATTTAGAAGAAGTGATTAAGATTTTCATAGTAGAGGTTTTGGCTAGTTAGGACAACATAATGTCAAAATAGGTTGTTAACTCAGATACATCATCATATATGATTTTATGTCAAGATTAGTTCATTAACTACTAGAAACTTAAGAAACCCTAGCATGTTTAACTTGGTAATGAACAATTTATTCTATTTAGCTATTAAGATTAGTCAAATTCAGGTCACCATTCCTACTGATAGTCAACTATCAAGCTATATCATTTCTGATGTTTATTATATTCTAAAACTTAGTGGAAATTTTCTCTTTGTCTTAACACTTGGTCAGTGTAAATATAAACTTGAGTTCATCAAGTCTAGATGTTAGCTTATTAACTCTGGTAAAGTTATTGCAATAGCTTATCAGAAAGAAAACATGTATATTCTTAATACTTTTTTCTTTACCTCTAAATATGCTTATATTATTACAAACTATACAGATATCAGCTACTCAAGCTAATCTCTCTGCTTATAATCTATAAAGAATTGTAGATACTATTCTAGCTTTTGGTTCATGCACTCAGTTTATTTATCTATTTATAGATAGAAAACTATCAATATTATGATCTAAACTTAACAATTAGAGAATAAAAAGAACCTTATATCAAGTAATATAAGAGAACTTAATGGAGTTCCAAGTACAATCTATTTATCTTATATACACTTGACTAATAGTCTATACTATACTAGACCTAATCTATTCTAAAAGATATATAATATAACATTATTGTTCTAGAACCTTTTACTATATTCTATATTCTATATGACAGTTTGTGACATCATACTAAACCTTAATTTTAAGTCTATAAAAATAAAATAAAAATAAAATAAAATAAAAGTGAGAAAAGAAAATAAAAATAAATAGAGTCTACTATCTTCAATTCTGACAGTTAACAACCTCATCTCAATTTCCAATATGTTGTTCAACTTTTTTGTCAACTTTACTACAAAATATAGTTCTCTATCCAAAATAACACTCTTCAGCAATTTCAGCAGAATATTTTACAACATATATATAATAAAGTAGGATAAAACTAGATATTATTCCTAAACAACATTGTCAGTCTTTCTACCAATGTCTCTTCAGTTGTTGCCACAAAATATATCATTTTTTAACAATTTAATATATACTACTGATATTGCATTTTTCTCTACTATCAACAGTAATTTAGTAATAAAGTCTACTATTAAGTGTATCTATAGTTTCTCTGATACTTTATTTGCTATTAGCTTTCTTACTAGTGTTTCTATTCTTTTCTTCACTCTCTAACATAAGTCACATCTATCCATATATTTTCTTATATTTTTTATTACTCTTAGCTATTAATAATTTCTTGTAACTAACTCCATTATCTTCTATCTTCTTCTATATTTGGCTACTGGTATATCATGGTATAACTAGATAATTTCTGTTTATAACTTCTTATCCTTTAATATATATATCTTTTCTTCTTTCAATACTAGCTTTTTTTCTACTTGCTATTCTTTATACTTCAGTATTTTTATTCTGGTCTTTTTTATTTTGTTTATTACTCTAACTATTTTATTATCATTTTCTCTAGCTATTTTTATTTTTTCTATTATATCTACTTCTAGTCCTTCTATTATTACTCCTATTAGTTCTCAAATTCTTTTTTATTTATTAGCTTTTGATTTTTGTTATCATTTTCTACTCTTATTTTCCAGTCAAGTCTTTTATTTAATTTTTTTACTTTTTCTATCTTTGTCTCTAATATATATTTCAAAGTAAAATTGAATTTTGACAAATATAATACTTATCTTGTTTGTTTTTTTGTTCAATTTCTATATCTTTATAAAATACTTCAAGTTTTTATAGTCTGTTCAAAATTCAAACTTAAATTTAGCATCTTTTAGTAGATATTTCTAGTTTTCTAATTCCCTAATGACTGTTAACATCTTCTTGTTATAAATTTTATAATTTTTTTTCTGTTCTATTTAAAGATTTTAACAAATATTGTCATAAACTTCATTTAGCTTCATTCAGCTTATATCTTTACAACCAGTAAACTGATTTTCACAAACTAAGTTGCACTGGCAAGCCCCAAATAAGGGCTATCTGCACAGATATGGGATGTACAAAAGTGACAACAAACAACCAAGATATCAGGCCATCAGTAACTGTAAAAGCTTTGTTTGCTAATATCTCATGAATGGCTAGATAGATTTGCATAATCAAACTTGCATTGGAAAGTGCTTATCAAACTGTTTCCAATAATCTATGGTATATCTCATAGTAATAAGTATTCATAGAGATACAAGTATATCAATATAATAACATAATTAGTTAACTTCTAAAATTAGCCTGACAGCTGCTATGACAGATGACTGCTCCCATCAGGTATGAGTTTTGATCATGTGATGGCAACAGCTTGTGCACAGACCATTACTCTTTTATATATATACCTCTGTATCTGAGGACTAGATCTCAGACTTAACAATGTCAATTATTCTTGTTGATACTTTTCATCATCTGTCATTATCATATCCTTATACTGAACCTCTGGAATACTATTCAGTTCAAGTATCACAACTAGTGAGTATTTTATTTGTGATAAATATACTACTAATTTCTATTGTCTATTCTTACTAAGCTTAGTATTACTAACACTAGTTTCTTTATAAGTACATATATTAGCCACAAGGTAAATATACTATAGACATTATATGATTATGGTTATGTGTCTCTTTATTGTCCAAGAAATAAAAGAAAAAGAAAAATCAAAGATAATCTCTATCAAATTCAATTCCTGATATTCAATAGCAATATATTCCTATCAGCACTCAACTCTCTTTCAGACTTCATCTATTTATCTGAAGTTGCAATCATGCAACAAACAGACAGTTTTAACAAGTCTATATCACTAAGCTTATTGTATGGAGTTTCTATACTTTATATATCTTCAAGTTGACTCTATGGGCTTTTGCCTCCTAGTGTGAACTGCACCTAACATAGAGTAGTAATCTTGAAGAATAGACACTGATTAAAATAAAAGCTCAAGTATCTCCAGTATGTCTTGGACTTGAGAGTAGAGACATCAATTACTAAGAGATTTAGCTTGTCATATACCAAGTCCACCTATTCAGAAGATACATCTCTGTGGTGATACTATCTCTCAACATCTATTATACAAGCCCATCTTTCATAACAGCCATCCTTTTTGCAATAAGTCTCCATGATGGTGATATAACAATCTACCAGATATCCAGTCTCCTATGACAGGAATACTCCTATTCAACTTGGTCTTCTATGGCAGAGTCCTATCTTACTTTTGTCAGTGTCCTATCACTGAAACCTTTGCTTGGGGTGATAGGAGCTATATCACTGAAACTCCAAGCATCTCCCATATTTCTTACTTGTATATAAGCCTAGTAGTTACACTGTAATTCACTAGTCTAATAATCAATGAAGATAAATTCTTATTGAACTTAATCTTCAGTATTCAATGGCAATACACCAATTAGCACTCACTTCCATCTTGAACTTCATCCATTCATCTAAAGTTGTGACCATGTGGCAGACAAACAGCACAGTATATAAGCTGAAGCCAGGATCATTCTACAAGTTTGTATCATCAAGCACAGAGTTTACACACTCTATGCATCTCTGAGTCAATCTCATAGACTTTCATCTCCCAGTGTAAACCATACCTAACATAGCTTTGAATTGAAGTTATTGTATGCTCTAGAAAAAAGAAAAATCTCTAACTTGTCATAATGTTACAATCAGAAACAGAAAATAACAATAGTTAGAGTCCACTATCTTGAACTCTAACACATAAGCCAAATGAAACTATCAAATCTGTAACTATTCTATAGCTACTGTAAATATTGTGGCAACCACTTAGTACAAAGACCAAATAGTATTACTAAAGTAAATCTCTTAGAAAGATAGATATCTTGTGGAGATCACAAGAGAACTCAACAAGGAGTCCCTGATATATTCCTACACTATTTATACAATCCATACATTGTTCATAAGTACACCATGTGTGCACCATGAGATGAACATGCTGTTAACATCTTAACATTATTCTTCTAGCTTCTTCTTCCATAGTCTAGGCCTATGATGTGACATGATGTGACATGTCATGTGACTGTGGTCACATATCTCTTTTTTTTTTTAAATCAACAATTTATTACATGGAGTGCATAGGTAGACCATAGTAGCTACTTCATAACTACTTACAAAAGGACCAAACCAATAAAAAAGAGACAAAGCTGAAACAAAGGAAAGGAGCAAGCCTATAAGAATATTTACACTAAAGTGTCAGAAAAAGTAAATGCACTTGGATTAGTTTCCAAGAACATGATGAAATGACTTAAGGAGTCCCTTCTCAGATTCCAATAACTCTTAAATCTGCCACACTCATGAAGGATATGACATCTTGATTCAATAGGATATAAGCCACAAGGACACTTAAATTCCTCCCTAGGGAAGAACTTAAGTCTGTATTCACCAATAGGAGCATGATTTGTAATAGCTCTTATAGCACATGCACATAGAGAGTTCAAATGGCTGAAATTTTTGAGCCACGATTCTCCTTTGACATAAGATGGCTCAATAATATTGTTGTTGTTGTCGAGTAGGTCCAAAAATTGATTCCCTTTGAGATCTGAAGCTTGGAATGTCATTTTCCAAACTTTTAGAATATTATCACTTTTGCTTTTCTTGCTAAAATTCCATAATGTTTTGCATAGATAGAGTGGAGTCGGATTAAAGGTCTTAGTTTCTTTATCGACCTCCTTGTGAAGATGCCATTTAAAATGGCTTGGACATTCCCAAAACTTAATGGAATTGTTCCCATGACATTTGAAGAAATTACAAAGGTCAGAAAGGATGGCTGCTGACTGAACTTAGTAGGAATGGACAGATGATTCAAAAATTTTTCTAGTTGCATGGATAGAATTGGTGACAACAATAATCTTGGACATGTTATTGAATTTTGTTGCTTGGTTGACACCATATCTAATTGCAAAGAGTTCTGCTTTAGTGCTTATAACATGAACTGTGTGGTGGATTGTCTTTATTAAGGTTTTGTTGTTTATGTGCATATACAAGATAGATATTGCAACATTGTTCTTAATGCTCACATTAGATACTATGATGGTGGTGGAAGGGGATGAAGAGGATTCCAAAACCATGTTGTCAAGCTGATGAACATGAGATTTATCATCTTTTCCTTTGTTATGGACATAGAAAGAAATGTGATTTGAGAAATTGTCAATTACTCTAAGTTCAGGAGAGAATTCTGAATGAAGAGAAATAAAAGATAGAAAACATTTGTTAAACTGATTAGCCATGTCGACTACATAGCCTTTGATGAGTGAATGCTGTCAATTGGTGAGAGAATCAAGAAGGATGAAGTTGCGAGTTGGGGGGGCATTATATTGTAAGTCCATGAGAGAGCATACAAGGTGATTAAGAGGTAACTTGTGAGCTTGTAATTGTAATCTTCCACCAAGTTTTTAGAGGTGGAGTTTGATAGGAACGAGTTCTGTGATGGCTTCAATACTGTATGATAGGGAGGTTTTGAAAGCTCCTAGAATCCATATTGCAGCTCTTTTCTGTATTTTACTTAGAGATTTTAAGTGGTACGCTATTGGAGCATGGTTATAAAACCATAGCTGGAATCTGTAAAGCATGATGGGGAGAATGCAGGTCCTATATAGGAGACGTTTCTAAAGAAAATTAATCCCACAATTTGAATTACTGAGGATTTTCATACATTTAACAGTGGAAATTGATTTGTTTGCATAAAAGTCGACATGTTGATGGAATGTTAACTTTTTATCAAATATGAACCCAAGGTATTTCCATGAGTTATTGGGTCATAAGATGGATCCTTTTAGTGGAGAGAGATCGAGAGGAGGTGGATTGAAGATGCCTTGAGATCTGTTAAAATGAAAAATTTCAGTTTTGGAGTGTTCAACTACAAGGCCAAACTTCTCAAGCAAATTAGTCAGTACATTGTAGCTACAAAAAAGATAACTGTTTGAGATGTCAAAAGAATTGCTTTGTGAGATAAAAAGTCTGTTGTCTACAAAGGAAATGATAGAAACCAGAATTTTTAGATTTTTTAGGTGCTTTTCTAAAATATAGATAAATAGCAAAAGATAAAGGACAGATAAAATAGGCGAGAGCACAAAGCTCTGGCCCACTCCTACATTGACATTGAATATGGGGGACATGAAATTGTTCTAAAAACAATTAGTTTTTCTGTCCACAAGATAGTGGGCAAAGAAAAAGACAATACAGTTGTCAAAGCCTGTTTTTTTCATGATGAGGGTGAGAAGGCAATGATTAAGTGAAGGGAAGAACTGTGCAATGTCGAAAGCAAGAGTACTTGTTGACAGGTTCTTGACCCAACCTGTTTGAATAATATACATGAGTGCTATATCTGCATCTATTGTGGATTTGAACTTTAGACTGCTAAGCTGGCTAGGGTGGATGAAGTTATTTGCTGCCATGACAAATTGGAGTCTCTCTCTGATAACTTTCTCAATAAGTTTGCCTACTGTATTGAGTAGGACAATGGGTCTGAAAGATTTTGGTAAGTCATAAGATTTCTTGTTTGGTTTGGGAATGACAATTGTTGTAGATCTCTTGAAATGCAACAGCCAATATCCTAGTTTAATACAGGCATTAGCGATGTGAATAATGGTATCTAGACACTCATTGTTTTTGAGAATGATCTTGAGATGACTCTATAACAACTTGTCTGGGCCAGGTGCAGATGCATTGCTATAGTTGGCTATAGTGATCCTGAATTCTTCTCTTGAAAACAAGGGCCAAGGGGAGATCAGTTTGTCGATGATTTCATCAAGAATCTCAACATCAACCTAACAATGGAGAGCTGTATTGAATGTGGAATGAAGGGCATTTTACAAGTTGTTGATGTCAAGACATTGTTGATCATTATACTTGATGGCTTTGATGGTGGACAATTTGCATTTATTGATCTAGTTCATGAGCTTCCAAGGTCCTTGTTTTTTGTTAGCGATTTCTTGAATTTTAACGTTAAAGAATGATTACTTAGTAGTTTTGACTTTGCTCTTGAATATTTTCCAATTTTCAAGACTTCTTGTCATCCTATAGTTGCTTAATGCAAGACTACACTCCTTGTTCCACCAACTCTTGGAGTGTCTTATAATCTTGACTTGTTTTGAATTCACTCTCCATACATTTTTGATTTTGGATGCAAGAGTGTTAGTAATGTCTTCAAGTAGGTAAGGATCAGATAAGTCAGAGGTATCAATGTTCTTGATAGCATATGAGACATCCTTCCTCCTCGCTATTTTTTGCAATGGAGAACTTTGATGAAACGATATTTTCTTCTGCAATGGGGATTGACACAGTAAGAGGAGCATGGTCTGAGGAGAGTTGCCAGTCAGGATGTATGGAATGGTTATTGAGCTCAGTCAAACCACTTCGTAAGAATATAAGGTCAATGGTCAAGTGTGAATTACTAGCCATGTCCAAATATCTAGTAGGAACATAGTGAGTAGGGATTGACAGATCTAAATTAAAAGAGTCTGCTATAATCATAAGATCATTGCTAATGGCTGAGTGGTGAGGGAAAGATGGGTCCCAAATACTATCTCTAATATTGAAATCGCTAGTCATAATTAATAGATTTGGAATGTTCACCTCAGTATCTTTGAGATACTTTAAGGTAAAATGAGAGAAATTGGAATAGATGTTCATGATCCAAAAAATGATGTTGTCATTGAAAAAGAAAGCAAGTAAAATATCTCTGTGATTAATAATGTCTTTTTGAAGAGAAAAATGAAACAAAGAGAGTCTGATATTGATATAAATGATGATTCTTGGGGAGTTATTAGTCAAACATGGTTCTCTAGCAAAGATGAGCCAATTAGGATGATTAGGAATGCCTACTAAAGGGACACCTTGACAATTCTTTGAGCTGGGAATAGTTCTAAGTGTAGCCCATGAGGGTTCTTGGATAAATATGATATCAAAGCTTTGATTGACTTCAAGAATGATGTTGATGAGGAAGTTATTCTTTCAAACATTTTGAGAGAATATCTTTAAGTTCTTCAAAATCATATTGTGATGTCATTCACAGCTGAACAAGTTGAGTTTCTTCAGTTGTCCCAAATTTTAGCATATTCTTTTGTGTGTTATTCCTTATTGAAATAATGCTTCCAAAAAGAACAATCATTTGAATTAGCTTGGTGTTTGCCTTTGCAGTTAAGGCACTTGATTGAGTGGAAGCATAGTTTGCTCTTTTTCATCTCTAACCTGGGAGGGTTAATTTTGTCATTAGCTTTACAACACCAAGCAAAATAACAATGATGTTCAGAAAGGTAAGAACCATTACACTTGGCCCCTTGAATACAGCAAACATCTGCCGTATGGCCCCACTTCCAACAATTCTTGCATTGAGATACTCCTGGGTTTATATTTGTACCATGAACTGTTATAATGTAGCTACCAATGTTGAACCAACGATTGATGATTTTCTTGGCATTTGATCCAGTTTGGGTGTCCCAAATGTCAATCCAAATAATGGCCATGTCAGACTTGGAAGATACCTTGATGATATGAGGCTTGGAAGTGAGGACAATATTATTGAACAAGTGGTTATTCTTGAGGATGTCTTCAATTTTATCTAAAGAAATGCAACTGTTGGTTTTCTTGCTAATGAAGGAAATACCTACAATCTTGAGATATGATTTGGATTGGGAAAGCCTGGCCAGCAAAACCTTATCTGCATCAGAAGAAAGTGAGTTTTTGATGTATTTCTCAATTTCTTGGAGATCAGAGCCCGATGAGATGATGTTAGTTGTTATAATGATACCTTTGTCCTCTATATGAATGAAATCAACTATTGTGCTAGATTTGATTGCTTTGAGAGCACAATTGATATTGACTACATGCAAACTTGAGTCTTTGATGAATTTTTTGGTGATGTCGTAACTCATTAGAATGATTACTTGTTTCCATAAGAGACCCTTAGTAGTCATAGAGATCCTTGGTTTGGCTTTGTCGTTTGAACTGTTGATGACTTTATGAACCTGTTTGATTTTCTTGTTTGGAAGGTTTGGGAATGTCTCCTTGATTTTCAGTGTTTTCTTAACAATTTTTTTTGGAGCAGATGGGCTGGATTGTTTGGTCAAAAAAGTTGCATTTGCATAAGACTTCTTCTGTTAGGGGTTAGTATTCTTTTTGAAGTACTTCGATAACTTGTTAACTTCTTTCTGTGTTTTAACTAGAATAGGGGAAGGAATGAGGGAAATGAATGTAGGTTTTACCATTTCTTTTTCCTTGTTGTTACTGTTTAAGTTCTTGGGAACTTGTGGGATGAATTTGGAACTAACCTTATTTCTAAAGGTAGTATTAGTATTATCGACATAGAGGCCATCCCAATGAGAATCGTAAATGGAAGATAAGAACCCCCATACTGCCTTACCTACATCTTTGAGGTCCTTGATATTTGTCAGGGTCATTATCAATTGACTTACTCTGATGTATTTTCCCATCCTTTGAAGGGAATCCTTGATATTCTTGACATCCAATGCCAAGTGCTCCATAGCTCCATGCAATGAGATGGCTTGGAAATCACTGTCCCATTCTTCTAGGTCTAATGCTTGATTGATGTCATATTTCAAATTAATATTGAACACACTGTTGCCAGGTGTTGAGTTTAAGGCCAGATCCTTGCTTGGGACACATTGTTGCAATGTGTTGTTAGTTGTGTCAATTGCCTTACTGACCTAATCCTTCTGTCCCCCCTGAGATGCATACTCTACCTCAATGTTGCCAATGGAACCAATAGGCTCATCCTCGTCCATCCTATCACTGTTCCTTTTAACACATATGTGATATTCTTCAGAGCATTTGCTTGAAGAGATTGAAGAGGATCTGGGTTTATGCATACTGAGTGACAAAGAGCGACCTCTTCCATCCTTGAAACTGTCACCAATGTTGAATAGATTGTCTTCTGGGTCAACACTCATGTTGATGTCAGAGTTTGGAGCCGAGTTGTTAGAAATGTTAGCCATAGCAGATGTAAAAGGAGCTATATTTGCTAATTCTCTTATAGGTGCTACCATTCAAGATGGTGGTAAGAGAGAAAGAAGTGATGGTTACATGCCTCTTCATTGTCAAAATAAAATAAAAGAAAAAGAAAATCAAAAGAAATATTAAATCAAGAAAGATAGATAAAAGAAAAAAAAATGTTAGTGTCCAAGCACACCATGACAGTAAAGCTCTCTACTGTAAAGCTCTGGCAGGATTGTATTATACATATAGCTTTTTCCCTTCTTCTCTATCAATAACAATCTAATTAGTGGCTGCTACCAGTTATTATATCAGCTCATCTTTATAAGCTTTTGCAGCAGATACTTTATGTTCTTGTCAGTTGATTGTCAATTGAAACTCAGCCCTAGTTTATTCTCATCAAGGCTAGTATTTAGCAAGTATCTAATCTTTTTCCCAATTAATGTAAAGAAAATGACCTATTAAGAGCACCCACAACCTCTGTTTGTTGAAGACACTAGCTGTAGTTGATTGTGAAAATGATAGTAGCTAGATACTAAAAAAACTTTTTTTTCTATAATCATTGTCCAAGCAAAAGTATAATTGCTCTCTTATCGAGATCCTGCATGAAGACCTCTTACTTGTGTAGAATTAGAGGATAGGCTTACTCTTAGGGTGGAGACCAGGTGATCCACCCTTGGGACACTCTTACCCTTGAATCAAGGATAGAAGACTAGTCTTTGAGGTCAAACGATCTTACATTATTTCAACACTGATTACTAAAGAGACATTGATCCCCAACCGAAAATGTACTTTTCGGCTTGTCTAGGACCCACCTTTTCAGGTACCAGATCCACTCTCCCCGAGCCCGACCTTCGGAATGGAAGTTGGAAGTGGAACAATTCAACGTTCGTCGAACTGGGACCCCAGACGGCTACAAAAATTATATTAGTAAAGACTTAGTCATCTATGACCCCTCCCGCGCGACCAAATCAAGACTTCAATCGAAGTCGTTCATATCAAAGCCGTAGAAAAAGTGCTGGCAGACCTATTAGCTAACTCATCAATCAACCGAAAGAAAAGCATACTTTGTACAGGCTCATCACCTTAACTACCCACGCCTCCAAGTGATAGATCTTTTTATTGCCGATCCGCATTCGCGTTTCCTGTAAAAACTGTGCATTACAGCATTAGACAAAACGCTTACAAAACACTCACGTAAAACGCCGCCCAGTGCATAATCTCTGGTCTCAGGCTTTCATCCACGCGCTCGACCACACGCTCAGCAACAGTCTGGACAGGACGTCAGCATTTCACTGCAAGTAGCTAGGCGGGTTGGAGTACCTTGAGGATTGTAGTGGGTGGGATACAATGACTAAGAAGCTCGTAAAATTTCGAACGGACCTCCATGACCCTAGCAGGAGACTGTGCAGTGACGATTAGGTCGGCAACTTTGTGGCAATATGTCTCCCAATCTGGCTTCGCAATGGTCAAAGATCCCGTAAGATCAGGCCTAACAGAAACTCTGAGTACGTTTGAAACGAAACAGACACGCTCGGCTCACGACTGCATCCTGAGAGCTTCCATAACCAAGATGGCTTTCCTCATGTTACCATTTGCATCCTCAATTATCTGGGTCAAAATATCATCAGGTATCTTGAGCTGTTCTCGATGAGCGACAAAATGCAGTACAGTCGCCATCTACTCAAAAATAACAATTAGAGGTGACTCGAGGACAAGAAGCTTGGTGTACCTCTTCAGTATTCGGGGCGGCTACTCGTATTAGCAAGCACCGACTCTTGATGGGCGCTATTAACCGGCCAGTGCTGTTTGCACATAGAATTATTCGCATATTCGACATGTACTTTTCCATGGTTCGTCGAAGAGCAGCCTGGGCATCTCTTGATAGTGAATCAGCCTCGTTGATCACGACAACTGGAACAAAACAATGAGGCAAGAATACGGGTGTTTTGAAACAAACGTACCTTTGAAGCGCTGCTTTGCATTGAGGTCTACTTGTTGTGTCTGGGCAATCTCCTTGAGAATCTCTTGTATTACCACTCGATCGTAGTTTCCTGCTTCACTAGTTCATTTGAGCTGAAGCCTCTCATCTCTGACGACACACACACCTTGGCGTAATCTCGATATGGTAGTTACTTTGAACAAGGTTGATCTCCAGCTTCCGACGCGACGGTGACAAGAACACACGTTGATCAATTTTGAGCTACTCAACGTTAATTTTCCGTTCTAATGTACACCTAACTAGTCAACTCACCTTCTCTACACCAGGTCCGAAAATCTGCCTGAGAGTGCATGATATCCTAGTTTTCTTCCCTGCCCCAGACGGACCATAGAACAAAATATGAGGAAAATCTCCCGAGCATGCCTAAGGGCGCGTTAGCTTCCACTCCCAGGAGATACAGA
>JAJOHK020000605.1:0-22662 GCA_022457215.2 Leucocoprinus gongylophorus
ACATCAAACATCGATTCCCCTGCGTACGTCGACCCACGTTTTCGTCGACCCTGTGGCGCTTTCAAAGGCAGTGGAGGCCCCAATGGGATCTCCTTGGCACGACTAGTCACGAGCGTTGAGAGGTCCAGGTGAGCCGAGCGGGACAAGGCTGCATGGACGAGTTTGACCGCTTCAGGAGCATCTTCGGGTGGTGGTGGTGCAGATGGTGCAGCATTTTCTCGGATAGACCGTTGAGGATTTTCGTATTCCTGGTCTACAAACCAGGGCATGAGGGCTGTATTGTCCGTCGCCAAGGCCCTTTTGCAGCACACAGAGGCTCTCCCAAGTAACGCAGGACGAATCAGCGTTATTGTATTGTGGAAGACCATAAAGGGGAAGAAATAAATGGGCCCACCCAGGTTTCTTCCCAAACACTGCCACTGCCATGGGTGCACGGGTAGGGATCGTTGTCTGCATTACTTCCTTCTTTCTCGGTCAGTATTGTTTTTCTGTTTTTGTTTTTGACCCCCCGTCTTAGCTTGGGCTGTCCAGGCGCACTTTTCACCCACTGGATCGTGGATTCTCTTACCT
The DNA here is from genome assembly GCA_022457215.2 of Leucocoprinus gongylophorus. Lineage (NCBI taxonomy): Eukaryota > Fungi > Basidiomycota > Agaricomycetes > Agaricales > Agaricaceae > Leucocoprinus > Leucocoprinus gongylophorus. The sequence goes on from JAJOHK020000605.1 coordinate 571, forward strand.
TGTGGAAGTCTCCTGTCACAGATGAGCACCTCTGGACAGCAGCCTCCTACTACTCCATTCTCACAAAAGGTCCTCCAGAGAACCTCTATCTCCTCTTCGCTGTCCTCCTTCTTGGTGGCACCACAATGCTATGGAGCTTTGGCGACGGTCAAGCTGGGAATTTGATGTTTGATGGAGGTAGCATCTGTGCGCAACCATCATATATACGTTTTCTGTTTCCGAATTTCACTTAACCCTTGCTAGTCTTGTTCGGAACGACGGCAGTAGTGTACATGTACACTGTTCTCCCCAGTATGTTTTTTTCTTTCTCTCTCTCCTCAAACAATAACAACTTGGCAAAAGGCATTCTAGCCCGCTTCCACTCCCTTCCTTCTCACGGTCTCAAAGACCCATTCCCTCGATCTCTTCGACAAAGTACGCTCGACCTTGCATCAAACAACCTCATTTGCAGTGTTGCTCTCACTGGTGTATTGGCACTCCAAGCAGGGCGTTTCTGGGCGGAAACATCTGATAGCGACGACACAGAACTTGTTCTTGTCGAACCATCTGCGCAGCTCAAAGCACTTCACGTCGGGTGCACTGCGCAATAGCTTATATATACCCTCTGGACATTGATATCACGCATCCATGCTTGTTTATCTACATAAGTGAGGGGTTTATGCTAAGTCTATACTCTATTGGTCCTGGACGATATCTTCCTTGCGAGGCTTCAAGTTGGAATTCTTAATCTCGCTCCCCTGTCCGAGAATGCTCTGAGCTTTGTCATCCACCAAAATTCCTAATCCTTCCTCCCTGACCAACCCAAGAACATGCTCCAATTCTACGAATCCATCCTGGTCTACATCCAATTTCTGAATGACAGCCTGAACAACATCTTGGTCAGGCTTATGTTTGATGACATCCAATGCCTTTTTCAAATCGTCGATAGAAATCCGTCCCTGGGCATCAGCGGAGATCATTTGAAGCGAGCTCCCAACTTTGGTATCGTACTCTTGAAGTTGACTATCAATTTTAGTGAGCATGCTCCGAATGCGCTTAGTCAAAGCCCCAGAAGGGGATTTGGGGTCTTCTTCAGCTTGAAGGTTCTCTTGCATGAGTGCATGCAGTTCATCACGTTCTTTGAGGACTGAAGATTTAGAGGAGAGAATGGAGAGGGCTCCGGCAAGTTCTTTAAGTTGCTCAGTTGTCATACGTGCATCGTCGGATTCTGGAGCGACCTCCGGTACGAGCTAGGCAAGACCTGGGATAAAACATGAAAAATTGGGGGGAAAAAAGAACACCATACCTCAGAATCAGGCAACAGTGATTGGGCAGTGTGCGTTTCTGACTCGGCCGCCTCTCTAGCTGCGCGCCTGGCATCCTCCTCTTTCTGTTCCTGTTCCTCTTCATCCTCAATGAGCTCCTCCTGCTGCTGCAAGACTTCCAACTTTTGCTTATAACTGGCTTTATCATCAACCTCCAATTCTGCTTCATTAAGCAGGTTGTCGGGTAAGCCACACAAGACGGCTTCCAAACTCTTGATGATGGCGGTCTTGCCATCCTCATCGTCTCCGGGTTTGCGGTCAAATTGGAATGCACGCCCAAGAACAAGTAGGACGCCGGAAACGCGGTTATGAAGATGAAGTTGGATCCAACTGCTGAGTTCTTCACGGAGTCGGGCGGGGGACACACCAAAGGTGCGAATACCTCTGCTTTGACATGCGGCCTGGAGCTCTGGAACGGAAAGCTCGTCTATGCCCTCGGTATAGATGAGCTGATCATCTCTGCGTAAATTGACGAGGCGGGAACGAATAGCACCACGTAGAAAATTGTCTGTGCCAAAGGCATTGAGCCCCATGTACCTGGACATGGACACCAGTTGTGGACGGGAGAGGTTGTCGAGGGTCAAATCGTCATCAAACAATTTTGCGACGTTGATGACATCGTGGGTGGAAGGGGCTTCACCGGTGGAGCGGACTTTGCGGAAAAACTCTTTGAAAGCATCGCTGCCGACGATATGAGAGTTGGCGCGGAGGCCTGACTCGCGGAGAGTTTCCTGGAGGAATTTTGCCATGTCGAGCCTGACTCGTAAAAGTTTGCGTTGTTTTTCCTCTGCTGCGAATTTGTCTTCAAAGGTGGAGGGAAGCATGTTGGGAAACAACTTGAGAGCGACGGGGAGGAGGAGCTCCATGAAGGGGACGATGACGAAGACCGAAAAGGGGACAAGACGGAGGAGATCCTGGGTTGTGCGCCTGAGTTGACGGCGTTCACGGCGAGTGAGGATTTCCCCATGAAGAATTTTCCACTGCAGACGGGCAGAAATGCGGACTTCAGAGACGAGAAGCTTGGAGCCATGCCAGTAGTGCTGGGCCTCGTGCTTGACTTTTTTCCACACACGGGTGCTGAGGGGAGCAGGAGGTCCTGGCTTGCCATTGTCTGTGGACTGGAAGCGGTGAGAAGAGGTGGTACGAGGAAAAGAAGGAATAATAATACGAGGACGAGGAGAAGGACGAGGAATAATATAAAAAGGAGGAATACGAGGAATCCGGGCAATGCGAGCACAGGACAACATCACTCGGCCTCTTGTTTGGCCCTGTTGTCCTCCATGTCCACTCCCTTCCGAGCTGCCGAAAAAAAATTCAAGGACAGGTCTCTGTCTCCCGACCTCCACACCGTCCTCGACCTTGCCCGAGCTGATCCTGCCAGGGAACATGAAGTCTCCTCTGGCCGATGGCTTGGGAGCCCCGATGCCCGATCCTGCATACCCGCGGGCCTTGACGCAGTCGCTCTCCACAGCTTGCCTGGTGCGCTCATCCCTCCCATCCAGCCATAGGATCTTTGACCCTTCGGCCCAGGCTTGGTCATTCTTCCTTCGTTTCTTTCTCACCAACACCAGCGACAACTCGTCCGATGGGCCCTTGATCATGCAAAGCATCCAAATGACACCAACCTGGACATCCATTATCTAGTCCCTCCTCAAGGTATATGGAACGCCCATCTGCGGTCCAGTACTCAGTTTATTGCCCCCAAGGCTCCTCGGCTAGCACAGGACTTGGACCAACAGGGTCCCCGGCAGCTCATCAGCAACACTCCTGCCTCTGCGGAAACCATCTCTCTGATCATTTCGACCCCCAAACCTCCCCCGCCACCCTCTCCCACGGCTCAGCCCGCATTGCCCTTCGCTTTGTTATACAAGCTCCGCTGGGCTAATATAGGCTGGTTCTATCATTGGGGCGTCAAGCAGTATGACTTTGCCAAGGGAAAGGGCCACATCGACTCGAACCTCCGCGACCTGTGTCAAAGTGCAGTCGCTGCCGTCGACTGGGATGCCATTTATAGCGGATCCGAAGCTCAGTGGCCTGACAAACGTCCAGAATGGAAGTTTTGGCGAGAAACATACGGTGAGCCTCAAGTTCGAGTTCTCGTGGTGTGGGCGTTATTGACATGCCTCCCACCCCAGAGCCAGATGCTGGGATTGTCAACTTTTATCAAGAAAAGGACACCCTCATGGCTCATGTCGATAGATCAGAGGTGTGCGCTACCTCTCCCCTCGTGTCCATATCGTACGCCCACAGCCGAAGACTCATAGCCTATCCCTATTCTTACTCACCATGACCCTAGACTTGGGTGTGCTGCTATATTCCTTGTAGGTGGCCAGACCAGGGATACAGAACCAGTGCCGATCCTTTTACGCTCAGGCGATGTCCTTATCATGTCAGGCCCTGCTTGCAGGAGAGTTTATCACGGTGAGTCTTCTTGGTCAATTCAACCATTTGATATTCATGCACTGTCTAGGTGTCCCCCGAATTCTGGAAGGCACGCTCCCTCCTCACTTCATGTCAGGACTACTTCCAGACAGTGAAAGAGAATCTTGGGCGCCGTACGAACAATACATGCGTACAACCAGAATTAATGTCAATGTCCGCCAAGTCTTTCCAAAAGACTTTGATCCTAGCGTAGCCACACAGGGAAAATAGAGATGTGAAACTGAGGGTAGTTTAAGCCATTCTTACTGGTTGTATATTACAGTGTGCTTGAACACAAAGTCAATATCGAAATATATTTATATTATTAGCAGAGGAAAATATCTAGGCTGGTTCCAGCTTTGAGTTTCTTGGACAGATTCATTAATGGAGTATGAACAAGTATTTCCATGTAGATAAATACTATTATAAATTTCCATATTCACGAATAATGCATGTTAGGGCGACCAGGTGAAAGTATTGAAGAGGTTTTGAAATTCCAGGAAATCCTAAGTATATTGTTTCTGACATACCAGTTACACAAATCACCTCCCGAAAATTCCAAGAGAACAGAATGGTCACGACCCACCCTTAGATTTTATTCTGATTTTACTTTTATTTTCCTTTGTTTTGGACAATAACAAAGCATGTGTAACACATTAGATGGTCAAAATGCTTCTTTCCTCCTACCACCATCTTGAGTGGTTAGCACTCATAGGAAATAATAGTGATTTAACATCTTTCTCTACTCTGAGTGAGTTAATCATGAAATCAAAACATACTCTCAGCGTGAAAATGCTGGCGGAAGTCAAAGAAATAGAAAGTTTTTTTCGTGAAACCCAGGCTTCAAGAGCCTAGGGATGAATCGTTGATAGATTGGAGCAAAGACACACCTGAAGTTCAGTCCTCACCTACACCTTGTGTCTCTCCAGTAGGAGAAAATGTGTCATCGCCTCATGCTCCATTACATAATAGGGATGCGAGAGGGAAGAGAAGGGCAGAGCTGATTGATTCTGGCCCTTCATTATTAAACTATGGCAGAAAACAGCCTTTAATACCAAGTTCCTAGGTTGGAGTTCATTACACATTATCTATCTTTGGAACAAATGAAATGTCTGAGATAGATGCCATCAATATGGCTCAGTCGATTTCAAGAATTATTGATTACATCAAGAGTAGCTTGGCAGACAAGAAGTCACTTGTTAAGGGTTTCGAACAAGTTACAAAGGGCTTTTGGAGCCTCATCACAGCTATTTACTCCTCTAGGTGGGATCTTCTACCTGTTGAGGATGGTAAGACCTTTTGTGATCTTGTAGGCAAGAGAATTCTAAATAGCTATGCAAAATGTGGCTTGTTGAACCAACCTGAGGCAAAGAAGCTGTTGCCTTCTATACCTACCACTGCTATGAATTCAAACGTTCCTGTAGCTTCTCCTTCCAGCAAAATAACTGGACTGTTGTGGCAACCACTTATTACAATGACAAATGATAGCACAAGCAAGTAAATCTCAAAGTGGATATGATGTGGGAAGTTCACAAGAGAACTCGACAAGGAGTCTCTGCTAAATTAGAGTTCTATATATACAGAGTACACATGGTCTATACTACATTCTCATATCTACCTCATTTTTTACTCAAGGCTACCATGTTGTATATATATGCCCTGATATTATCTTCCAGATTCTTTTACTATGTTCTAGGCCTATGATGTTACATCATGTGACATGTCATGTGACTGTGATATCACATGCCTTCTTCATTGTCAAAAAGAAAAAGAAAAGAAAAGAAAAAGAAAATCAATATAAAATCAGAAAAATAAAAGAAAATAAAAATAAAAATTGTTAGTGTTCTAGCATCCTATAACATGGACCAAATGAGAAGAAGGCTCCAAAGCCTACAATTATAAAGAAGTCTTATATGTAGGCTTCTAAAGCAAATATCTTGTCAAGCATTGAAGATGTTATTTGGGTGAAGGAAGCATTTCCTGCTTTATTAGCTGATGAAGTTGGAAAGATGTTGAAAGCAAAGAACAGTGGCAGGGGTATGAAGAAACCCAAGATTAACATGATGACTAAAGGACAGTCAAGGAGAGAGGTTATAATTCCTATGACTAAAGCTAATGCTGAGTTGATTGTCAACTCAGCCCACATCTATGTTTCTAATGTCAATAAGTGTCTGAAAAACTTCAAATCAGACACTTTTGCAGATTTCATTCAATTTAATGTCAATGGAATCATCATCATGACAAATAAACCTGCTAGCAATCTCAATTTATCAACAATCAAGAAATACTTGAAGAATATTCAAAACATAAATCCAGATTCCATTGAGAGTTCTCATCTTCCCAAGTCCAAGTCATACATAAAAATTGTTAGACTTCTATACTTGAGCAAATTAGGAGTCATGACTCCTGATATTATCAAAGGTGTTTTAAAAGATTTACACCTTTTCAAGAATGTGATATTGGCTTTAAAACCTCGCATCATCAAAGCATCACCCAAATCCAATAAAGCAGTAGTATGAGTGGATATCTGGGATTCCCAGAGCAGTTCTTGTGCAAAGAACATCATCAATCAACGATTTAACATTGGGCGATTTATTGTGACCATTCATGGGACTAACATGAACCTAGGAGTTCCTTAGTGTAAGAACTGTTGGAAGTGGGGACATTTGACACTAAGTTGTCGCTCTCATATCTCCAGGTGTGCTAAGTGTTATGGAGCTCACAATACCAAACATCACAGAGAGAAAGCATGATGTTGCATGGAAAACAAGAAAGTAAATCATGTGGCTACCAAGGTTGGTGAGCCATGTCCTCATGTCTTCAAGTGCATAAATTGCAAAGGAGACTATCAAGCAGACAGCTATAGTTATCCTTATTGGCATAACTGTTTCAATAGGGATTGGCACAATAGAAAACAACAGGAACTCTTTTGAAAGTAGAGTACAGTAATGTAGCAATTCTATTAACATAGCTAGGTTTGTTTTCTTTTTTCTTTTTTCTTTTTCATGTTGTTTGCCCATCAATGTACTGTAGCTACTAAGTAGTTACTACAGTCTGCTCTCGTGCTCTGTGTTATAAATTGTTGATATAAAAAAAAACACATTAGATGGTGTCATAGAACATGAGGCAATTGTATATACAATTATATTATACATGATAGTAAAAATAGTGTAGAAATACAGTGAATTGTCAAGCATGGTTTACACTTAATGCAAAAAGTCTATAGAGTTAAGATGGGGTTCAAGTATTATGGACTTTGGCAGATAACCTTGACTTTTAGCTTATATACTATGCTATCTACTTGTTACTTGATTACAGTAAGAATAGAGTTCAAGATTAGTGAGTACTGATAAAAATAAATGTGTTGCTATTGACACTGAAGTTTTTGTATTGTTAGAGTGATTCACACTTGCTAGGAGATCTACACAGAAGATGGATCAAATATTGAAAACTTAGTGAATACAAATATAAAAACAAGTCAGAAGTAGGATGCTATGTGGATGATAACCTTGGCTTAAACTAGAAGATATTGTATCTAGCTGTTAGATTGTTACAATCAATATCTCATAGTATACAGATAGTTGCTTTATAAACAACAGGTATTGGGGTTACTTCTCTATGACTCAATGATTAGCTATGCTATGTGTTAACAATATGTAGGATCAGTCAGTGCCTTATATACTAGTAGAGGCATCCTCATATTTTCTAACTCATTTCCTCATTGCTAATGTATATATTCTTTATGGTTTTTAGATATATAGCTGTATATACTATCCTATATCCTTACACTTTACTAATTGATCATCCCTTTCTCTACTCAAGCCTTTGCCTAAGTTGCAACCTGAGCCAAGCTTAAAGGTTATAATATTTGGTAAAGTGTCATTAGGCTTATCTTGCAAAAGAAGAGTATATAGTAGTCAGGCTACTGGAATGTTACATGATTTTAGACTGTCAAGAAGACAAACAATACTTGTGGCAAAGCCTACAGATAGCAGAATGGATCAATATCAAGAAAACAGTATAGAGGTATTATTAGAATGATTGGAATTATTAAGGATCACTGAAGAAGATGCCTCAGACAAAACAACAGATGAAATATCAATAGCACCAGCACCAGTAGTACACAACAAACAGGTAGTCATGCTTAAGAGCAAAGTTCTAAATCTAGGATGGTTTGATAGGAACAGGACAAAATTTGAAGACTGGTAGAGAGGGATACAATTGTTCCTCAAGAATAACAGAGTCATGACAACAAATAATAGGATCACAGCTATCCTAGCCCACCTTAGAGGGGGCATTGTAGGCATCTATGTCCAGAAGAAATTAGACCAAATAGAAGATGAAGAAAATATCTAGGATTGGGAAAAGTTTGTCAGAGAAATTAAGACAATGTTTAGTGACAAGAGCAAGGCAGCAGATGTTGAATGGAAGATTAAGATATTCAAGTAGGGCAAGAAGCATATTGCCAACTTTATGATTGAGTTTGAAGCATTAGCCATGAAGGCTGAAACAGATGATATGTATCCAATATTCTTATTGAAGAAGAATGTCAGAATGGATATTATCAAAATGATACTAGAGTATCCACCAATAGCAACACCAGAAACACTTAGAGAATAGAAGGTGGTGATAACATTAGGTAGTTAGAAATATGAATCTATAGAAAGTCAACAAGACTACAGAACAAGCATAGAAACAACTTATGGAGGAAAAGACATATTCATAGATATTGAAAAGGCTAAGAATAATTTTTATAAAGATAGGAGACCAAGATGTTTTAATTGCAATATATACAAGTATATGGCAAAGAAATATTGAAGGCCAAAGAAAAGACAAGACATGAGAAAATATTATAAGTGTAACAAAGTAGGACATATTACAAAAGATTGCAGGTCAGGACAGAAGATAAAGAACTGGAGTATCCAGAAAGAATTAGATGAAGAAAAAGACAGCAAGTAGAAGGATTTTGCCAAAGGTTTGGAGTAGGCATAATATAATGAACCTCTGTACATAATTCTCAAAATCAATATGTTATTTCAAATCAAAAAAACAACAAAGAGAGTGAATTAAATGTGCAAACCAATATCAAGACAACAAATAGAAAGAAACTACAGTTACAGGCATTAGTGAATTCAAGATGTACTTATATAGGGATTAACAAGTAGCTAATGAAAGAAGAAAGAATCAAGATGGAGAACCTATAGACAGATCATTTGAGGTTTTTAATGTAGATAGAACCAAAAATGGAGAAGTCACAAGATTTATACTATTAGAAGTTGAGATAAATGAATACAAGAAACAAATTGGTGTAGCAGTAATAAATTTAAACAGTATGGACATGTTTCTAGGATATGACTGGTTGATTAAATACAATCCAGAAGTAAATTGAAATATAGAAACTATACAGTTTACAAGATGCCCAAAAAATTACAAAACACAATATTAGGATATATTGTTCAGAAACTGAAAAATACAGTTAATAAATAACCAGGATAAAGAACAATAGAAAATAGGAAAGGAATTGGATCCAACAAATCCAGAGAACCTTCCAGAGTACATTCAACCATTTACCTCTCTGTTTAACAAGAAGAAATTTGAAAAACTACTGGAAAGACAAGAATGGGACCATGGAATCAACTTAACAGAAGATGTATCTAAAGAGTTAAATGCTAAGGCTTATGCAATGACAATAAAAGAAGACAAGGCTTTGAACCAATAGCTAAATGAATAATTCAAGGCAGGATTAATAGTAGAATTGAGCTCAAGATATGCAGCACCATATTTTTACATTTCAAAGAAGAATAGATCATTATGACTAGTATAGAACTACAGGAAATTGAGCCAATATACAATAAAGGACAAAATGCCACTACTCTTAATTGGAGAAATAATTGACAAGCTCAAAGAGACAAAAACTTCAACAAGTTAGATCTAATCTGGGGTTACAACAGTGTATAAATCAAGGAAGGAGATGAATAGAAGACTGCTTTCCTAACAAATAAAGAACTCTTTGAACCAAAAGTTATATACTTCAGATTATGTAACTTGCTAGAAATATTCCAGAAGATAATGAACAGCATTTTCAGAGAATTATTGCATAAAGAAATATTAGCAAATTATATAGACAATTTTGTTATACTAGCTAAGACTAGAAAGAAACTTGAAGAAAGAACAATTTAATTTTTGAAGATAGCAGGGAAACACAATCTCTGTTTCAAACAGTTAAAATGTGATTTCAATGTGAAAGAGATATATATTTTAGGAATGGTAGTTAGAAGAGAAGAAGTTCAGATGGAAAATGACAAAATTAAAGTGGTTAAGAAATAGAAAACTCCTACCAAGATAAAAGAAGTGGAAAACTTCTTAGAATTCATGAACTTTTACTGACAATTCATCAAGAATTTTAGTCATATAGCAAAACCTCTCAATAAACTCAAAGGAAAGAATGAATAAAATAGGAAGAAGAACACCAAAGAGCATTTGAAGATTTAAAAGACAAGATCATAAGTCAACCAGTACTTGCTTTTTTGTCACAATCTTAAACTTGGCTTAGATTGCAACTTAGGCAAGACCTAAGAGTAGAAGAGATAGATGATCAATTGGTAAAGTGTAAGGATATAGGATAGTATATACAGCTATATATCTAAAAACCATAAAGAATATATACAGTAGGAATGAGAAAAATATCAGAAGAATATAAGGAAGCCTTGACTACTATATAAAATGCTGACTAATCATACATAAAGGAAATATATGGCACAGCCAATCATTGAGTTATAATAAAGAAATTCTAATATCTGTTATCTATGAACAAACCATCTGTGAAACATGAGATATCAATTGTAACATCTTTCAAAGAAAAATAAAAAATTCAGAATAGAAACATATGCTTTAGAATATACAATTAGAGGAGTCTTATCCCAAGAGCAAGAAGGAAAATGGAAACCTATTGTTTCTTTATTAAGAACAATATAACTAGCTAAAAAGAAATTACAAGATATACAACAAGAAATTACTTGCTATAGTGGAAGCTTTGACAAAATGGAGACAATACTTGTTAGACACCACAGAGAAATTCAAACTTTGAACAAACCATGAAAATCTCAAATATTTCCAAGAACCACACAAACTCAATAGTTGACGAACAAGATAGTATTTGAAGTTGCAAGATTATGATTTCATATTACAACATATTCTAGGAAAAACAAATATAAAAGCAGATGTTTTATCCAGGAAGAATCAAGTAGATATGATAGATGACAATAAAAAAATATCAAGTTGCTTAAGGATGAACTATGAACAAGACAAGTTAGTATGGAAGCAGAAGTGATATTAATCAGAGAAAACTAGGTAATAAAAGAAACCATATTATTAGAAGAAATTAGGAAAAATCAGATGAGAGAACAAGAGGTTCAAAAGGAATTGAAAAAAGATAATGAACAAGTATGGAAAGACAACAGAATAGTTTATGTCAAAGAAAGAATTTATGTTTCAAACAACAGGAAAATATAAAAGCAAGTCTTACAGAAAAATCATGATTTAGTAGACATAGGACATCTAGGACAACAAAGAATGTCTGAGTTAATCAAGAGGAACTATTGATGGCCAGAGATCAAAGGAGATATTAAAAAATATATTCAAAGATGTACAAAATACTAACAAAATAAGATTTAATATATAAAGAAAGTAAGAAAAGTTCACCTATTAGAAACATCAAATGGACCATAGCTGTTATGATTGATCTCTCATATCTTTAATGTGGCTAGCTTATAGACTACAGATATTGAAGTTACTTCTTTATAACTCAATGATTGGCTATGCTACATGTTATCTCAATCAGCATCTTATATGGTAGGCAAAATTTCCTTATACTTTTCTCATATACTATAACTTGTTTGTCTCACCTATAAATATATGGTCTTTAGGTATATATACACTCTTGTATCCTTATACTTCACCAATTGACTTTATCCCTTACTGTTATGACTTAAAGACCTTAGTGCTCACCAATGAGAAGAACCTTGTATAGAGTTTACACAAGAGAACTCGATAGAGAACTCTTCACAGGATTGTCTACCTTATATACTAAAGGTACCTGGTCTGTGCTAAGTACCTCTAGCCTACCCTAAACTGCCATGTGTGTGCCTCAAGGCCAACATGTGTTGTACACATTGTACGATATTATCCTTCTCTACCTTCTTCTTGTGTTCGCATGTCTATCCCTAACTCTAAGTTCTAAAAATAGAAAAATTGAAAAGAAACATAAAAATGAGAAAGAAAATAAAGAGAAACTAAGTCTACTTCTCTTGATCTTGACACTTACTCTTACTCAAGTCTTTACCTAAGTTACAATCTAAGCTAATGTTAGGTGCAGTTCACACTGGGGTGGAAGTCTGTGGAATAGACTCAGAAATGAGCGGACTTGTGGAATGACCTTGGCTTCAGCTTATATGCTATGCTGTCTGTCTGCCACATGGTCGCAACTTCAGATAAAAGAGAGAAAGTCTGAGTGGGAGTGAGTACTAATTGGTATATCACTGTTGAACACCAGAGATTGAGTTCAATGAGAGTTTATCTCTGTCGATTATCAGACTAGTGAATTACAATGTAACTACTAGTCTTATATATAAACTGATAGTATAGAAGATGCTCGGGGTTTCAGTAGTAAAGCCCCTATTACCCTGAGCAGAGATTTCAGTGTTGAGACACTGACAGGATGTTATAGCGCAAGGATGTGGACAGACTTTGGACTAGGGTTAGGGTTAGGACCTTAGATAATTATTAGTCTACAACGGACATAGGGTTAGGAAGGCACATGACCTGGAAGTCATGTGATATAGTCTAGAACGGTCTGGAAGGACTTAGGGTTTAGAAGGATCAGGAAGAGTCTAGATGGAGTTAGGGTTAGGAGATGACGTCAAGGGACATGGGTTCCTCATAGTGTGCACATATACAGCGGAGATTAAAGGTATGACGTCAGGGCACATGTAGGAAACATGGTGGATGGACATGAGGTAGATGCATTGTTGTAGCACAGACCACTTGTAAGTTATATAAATAGAGGAGCAATGCAGCGAGGGCTCCTTGTCGAGTTCTCTTGTAATCTCCCATTCATTACTTGATAGCCCACTGGAGAGCTTTGCTTGTTGTAAGATCATTTGTCCTTGAGTGACGAGTGGTTGCTACAACACAGGAGTAACTCCGTCATGGAAGACTGAGTTAAATAGGAGTATCTCCGCTATAGAAAACAGAATATCTGGATGGTTGCAGCACTGCCATGAGACATGTTGCAAGAAAGGTGGGAGAAAGGTGGCTGCTGTGAAAGGTGGGCTTGTATGATTTGGAGTGTCAAGATCGTTGACAGTAGACTTTAGTTTATCTTCTCTTTTCACTTTATTTTATTTTATTTTTATTTTTTCTTTTTAATTTTCTATTTTTAGAACAACTTGGGTTAGGGGTTATCAGTCACACTGTCACATCAGTCACAAATTGATGGCATAGTCACAAGACTGATCATGGGACTTGGGAGAATGAAGTAGAAGGTTCTGGAACAAAGTGATGATATATAGCATGGACAACATATGCTGGCCTCATGTTATACTCATGGTCATTTAGGGTAGGGTGCACAGTAGCTAGCACGGACCATGGGTAATAGTATATAAGGTAGACTACTTTGTATTAGGAACTTTATTGAGTTCTCTTGTGTCACTCAATACAAGAGTTAGTTCATTGTTTAACACTTTGAGCTTTGAATCATAACACGGAGGTAGTTCCACTGCGGGGACGTTATTTCCAGACAGGTGGACTTACATATGAGAGCTAAGCTTAAAGGTTGCAACATTTGGTAAAGTATCATCAAGGTCACCTTACAAAATGAGAATGTATAGTAGTTAGGCCACTACAACATTTATAGTTTTAGACCATCAAGAAGATAATTAATACTTGTGGTTACAGCCTACAGATAGCAAAATAGATATTACAATTAATGCCTCCTGGATGCAATAAGAACTAGAGTCAAGGGTAATGACAATATGATTGGCTGTGCCACAATAGTCTCAGTCAGCACCTTATATAGTAGGTGCTATATCCTTGCTTCATCTTTATGTTGTATAACTTGGTTACTTTGTATACTCTGAATAGTTTCCTCATACTAGCTTAATATATATAGCATAGATACATTCCTGTGTCTTTATGCTTTACCAATTGAACAATCCCCTTCTCTTACTCTCAAGCCTTTGCCTAAGTGCAACCTGAGCTTGGAGCTCAGGTTGTAATATTTGGTAAAGCATCAACAAGCTTATTTTGTAAGAGGGGTGTATAGTCGATAATCTATGGACAAAATTAGGTGAAGTCACTGCTGGACAATAAACAAAACACAAGTGATGTGGACCACAAAAGAAGGACTAAGATGAGTTCTAAAAAAACAAATGACATAGAGGTACTATTAAAATAACTAGGATCTTTATAGATAACAAACAAAACCTCGGACAAAACAATGGAATAATCAGATGAAGCAATGTCTGTAGCACCAAAACCAGTGACAACAAACATGAACAAACAGGCTATTATGCCTAAGAACATGGTTCTAGATCCAGGATAGTTTGATGGGAACAGAATGAAATTTAAAGACTGGTAGAAGGGAATGAGATTATTCCTCAAAAGTAATAGGGTCATGGAGACTGATAATAGGATCACAGCAATTCTAGCATGCCTCAGAGAAGGTGTAGCAGGCATATATACACAGAAAAAGCTCAATAAGCTAGACAAAGAATTAAAAACCCAGGATTGGAAAGAATTTGTCAAAGAGATCAAGACAATGTTCAGTGACAAGACAAAGACAGCAGATGCCAAATGGAAGATCAAGACCTTTAAACAAGAAAAACAGAACATAGTAAACTTCATGATAGAGTTTGATACCTTAGCTATGAAAGCAGATACAGATAAGCTATATGCAATATTCTTATTGAAGAAGAATGTATGACAGGATATCATCAAGATGATATTGGGATATCTACCCATTGTGGCACCAGAGTCACTTAAAGAGTAGAAGATAGCAATTACCTTAGTTGGACAAGGATATGAGTTCACAGAAGGATGTCAAGACTACAAGACAGGAATAGAAATAACATACAGTGGGCAAGGACAGTCTATAAATATTAGAAGGAGCAACAACAACTTCAAAGACAGGAAACCAAAGTGTTTTAACTATAACAAGTATGGCCATATGGCCAAAGAATGCTGGAAGAAGAAAGAGAAAGAAACCAGGAAGTGTTTCAAATGTGACAAAGAGGAACACATAGTAAAGGACTGTAAAGAGAAGTAGTTGATGAAGCAGCAAAATATTCAAGAAGAATCAGATAATAAAGATGACAAAAAAATGATAAAAAGCAGTGTTTGGTGGAGAAGATCTCCTCTATAAATTCTCAGAACAAATATATCATTCCTAACCGATAGAGTAATGCTGAGAAAGAATTAAATGTACAAGCCAATGTGAAGACAAAGAATAGCAAAAACCTCAAAGTCAAGGCACTGGTGGATTCTGGATGCACTCATACAGGAATTGACAAACAACTGGTCAAGAAAAAGGATATAGATAAAGCCAATAAACTTCTCATTTGAAGTTTTCAATGCAGATAGAACAAAGAATGGAAAGATGACCAGAATGGTGCCTCTAGAAATTAAAATCAATAGACACAAGGAACAGCTGGAAGCTGTGGTAACAGACTTAAATGGAACAGACATATTTCTGGAACATGACTGGCTAGTCAAGCATAATCCAGAAGCCAACTGGAAAAATAGAACAATACAATTTACAAGATGCCCAGGAAGTTGTAAGATAAAACACTAAGACATCAAGTTTAAAACTAGAAGAACATAGGCAATGAAAACCAAGAAATAGGACAATAGTGAAATTGAAAAGAAACAGGATAAGATGAACCCAGAGGATCTACCAGAATATATTCAACCATTTACTTATCTATTCAACAAGAAGAAATTTGAAAAATTACCAGAATGACAAGAATGGGATCACAAGATAAACATGACAGAAGAAGTACCCAAGGAATTAAATGCAAAGGCCTACACAATAACATTGAAAGAAGAAGAAGCTCTCAACCAGTGGCTGGATTGATAGTGGAATCAAAATCAAAATATGTGGCCCCATGTTTTTATATTCCAAAAACGAATGATTTACTACAGTTGGTTCAAGATTACAGGAAGCTCAATCAAGTCACTATTAAGAGCAAAACACTACTCCCATTAATAGGAGAAGTCATTAACAAACTGAAGGAAGCAAAGTACTTCAATAAACTCAATCTTATTTGGGAATATAACAATGTATGGATAAAAGAAGGTAATGAATGGAAAGCAGCTTTCTTGACAAACAAAGGTTTATTTGAACCACAAGTCATGTACTTTGGACTATGCAATTCACCAAGAACATTTCAAAGGATGATGAACAGCATTTTTCAGGAATTACTCCATGAAGAAGTATTAGTGAACTATATGAACAACTTTGTTGTACTGGCCAAGATGATGAAAGAACTCAAAAAACAAATGATTAGGTTTTTGAAGATTACAGAGAAACACAATCTGTGTTTTAAAAGATCAAAATGCAACTTCAATATAGAAGAAATTCCAATATTAGGAGTAATCACTGGAAAAGGACAAGTCAAGATGGAACAAGAAAAGATTAAGGCAGTCAAGGAATGGAAAACACTGATGAAAGTCAAAGACATAGAAAGTTTCCTAGGATTTGTGAACTTCTACAGAAGATTTATTCACAACTTCAGTCACATAGCAAAAACATTAAACGAGTTGAAAGGGAAAAAGGAATAAACATGAAACAAAGAACACCAGAAGGCTTTTGAAGAACTAAAGAAGAAGATTACAAGTCAACTGGTACTATCTTCTCCAAAGAGAGAAGGAAAATTCAGAGTGGAAATGGACACCTCAGAACATACTATTGGAGGAGTATTATCTCAGGAACAAGAGGGAAAATGAAAACTGATAGCATTCTTATCCAGGACACCAGCAGAAAGAAATTATGAAATTTATGACAAAGAACTACTGGCAATTGTGGAAGCTTTGGCTAAATAGAGACAATATCTGTTGGATGTAATGGAACCATTCAAAATTTGGATGGACTATGAAAACCTGAAATATTTTAGAGAACCTCACAAGCTAAATGGATGACAAGCTAGATAGTATCTGAAGTTGCAAGACTATGATTTCATTCTATGACATATACCTGAGAAAACAAATACTAAGGCAGATATTCTATCAAGAAAGGATCAAGTAGACATGTGAAGTGACAATAAGAATTTTTAGATGCTCAAAGAAGAATTATGGACAAGAAGGACAACAGCAAAAATAACAATGTTGAAGAGAAACAAGATAATAGGAAATTCTAATTTATTAGAAGAAATATAAAGAAATAATATGAAGGAATACAAAGTGGAACAGGAGTTAAAGAAAGGAGATGGTCTAACCTGGGAGCAAGATAGAATAACTTACTTGGATGGACGGATATATATTCTAAACAATAGGAAGATCAAAGAACAAATCTTACAAGAGAATCATGATTCACAAATGTGGATCACCTGGGACAACAAAGGATGATGGAATTGGTCAAAAGGAATTACTGGTGGCCAGGACTTAAAGAAGACATCAAAAAATATGTTCAAGAATGCTTCAAGTGTCAACAAAATAAAGTCCAACATCAGAAGAAATTGGGAGAGTTATACCCACTTGATATATCATAAGGACCATGGCAAGAGATTAGTATCGATGTTATTGGACCACTGCCCAAGTCAAATGGAATGGATGCTATTGTGGTAATAGTAGATAGATTTACAAAAATGATCAGGCTAAAAGCAACAATGACCAATATATCCTCAAAAGGCATAGTAAAGAGTTACTAAGATAAAATATGGAAGCTTCATGGAATTCCATGGAAAATACTCAGTGACAGAGGACTATAGTTTATGTTGAAATTTATGAAAGAATTCATGAAAGCACTAGAGACTTGGAGACAATTGTCAACAATGTATCATTCTCAAACAGATGGACAAATGGAGAGGATGAATCAGGAAGTAGGAACGTTCCTGTGATATTATGTCAATTACCAACAAGACAATTGGACAGAATGGCTAACAGCTGTAGAATTCCAATATAATGATAAAAGACATACAGCAATGGATAGGACACTATTCAAACTTATCTTTAGAATACACCCATGGAAAGGCAACCTTGTGGTACAAACAGAGTTTCCAAAATTAGAAGCTTTCTTTACAGGCCTGCAAAGAAGTTGGGAAGAAGCTATAAAGTTTATAAAGGCAGCACAAGAAATGATGAAGAAGTAGTTTGATAAGAAACAAAGAAATCCTCAAGGATTGAAGGTTGGAGACAACATGTGGTTAGAAAATAAAAATATCTATTTGAACAGATCCTTGAAGAAGCTGAACCAAAAAAGATATGGACTCTTTAGAATTTTAAAAAACGTTGGTCTAAGAGTGTTTTAGCTTGAGCTTCTAGAAGAATAGATGATTCATAATGTGTTCAATAAAGACCTGCTAACAAGGTGCAGGGAACCATATTACAAAGAACAACATATGAAACTGGCACCTCTATCTATAATTATTAATGAAGAAGAAGAATACAAAGTTGAAGAAGTATGAAAGTATAGAAAATATGGAAGAGAAATGCAATACCTGGTTGTTGGAAAGGTTATGGAGATGAACACAATCAATGGATTGCAAAAACAGAGTTGCCTTATACAAAAGAAGCAATTGAAGATTATTGGTCAAAGATTTTGAGTTGAAACTTATAAAGAGAGAGAGTAAAATTCCATTCTGACAATTCACAACACAACTTGATTTTTCAAGGCAATGTTTTCTCAAATCATTAACAACTACATTACTATACCAATCCCATATATATCCAGAAAGCTCAACAACTTGGACAAAGCAAAGTTATTACAGAAGGAATGTAATGATTGGACTCAATTATATCACAAGACCTTATGAGGGATAGAGGTGATGATAGATGTGCAAAAACAGGTCAAAGACATAATAAAGATGGCAGAAGAAACAAATACAACAATTATGGAGATAGAAGAAATGATCTTGAAAACAAGCAAAAACAATCAGATAATGAATACTACAAATATCCTTGGGATATTAGAAGATCTACGAAGTCTATTCAAAGCAATATGGAAAATCGAGCATACCAAGTTCAACAAATGCTAGCTGACAAATTAGATGAATACAAAGGATGAGAAAATCAATATGTGGATGAGAATATTTGAGAAATTCAAGATTTATACAGAGACAAAGAACAAAAGATGTCTGAATAGAGAAAAGAGGAAGATAAAGAGGTAATCTTAATCAAACCATATGAGATATCAATAATTATATCCAAGACCATATCATTCAAGACAATGGAATTGAGCTTCATACAAGATAAAATCAAGAATTTAGAAAGATATATGAAGTTCATATATTCTCCAATACAAACCAGATTACTCAAGCCACCTCCACATTATCAATCACTTTGGTCTAGAGAAGAATAAAATCCAAAATTCTGGAAAGAAGTAGCAATGGCATTTGTAGAAGAAAAACATAATACAGAAACCTCAAGAAATAGTTACCCAATAACCATATATCAAGGAGGACCACTCTATAAACTATACTTCATTGCCATTGATAATCAAGAACAAGTCATTATTGGTCCTAACAAGAAAATAGTAGCTATATATGTCATTGGAGAACTAGAAATATTGGTCTAATTCATAGGAACATGAATGCTGAAAAGGGAGTATTGTTATGATTGATGCTTCCTGGATGCAATGAGGACTAGGATCAAGGGTAATGACAACATGATTGGCTGTGCCACAATAGTCTCAGTCAGCACCTTATGTAGTAGGTACTATATTCTTGCTTTATCTTTATATTGTATGACTTGGTTACTTTATGTACTCTAAACAGTCTCCTCATACTAGCTTAATATATATAGCATAGATATATTCTTGTGTCTTTATGCTTTACTAATTGAACAATCCCCTTCTCTTACTCTCAAGCTTTTACCTAAGTGCAACCTAAGCTCCAAGCTAAGATCATAACAATAGATTAATATCAAGAAAATAATATAGAGATATTATTAGAGTGATTGGAATCATTGAGAATTACTAAAGAAGACATCTTAGAAGAAACAACAGAATATATAGATGAAATGTCAGTAATACTAGTATTAGTAACAGTACATCCTAGATCTAGGATAATTTAATGGGAATAGGATGAAATTCAAAGACTGGTATAAAAGAATCCAACTATTCCTCAAGAGCAATAGAATAATAGGAACAGATGACAGAATAACTGTGATTCTAGCCCAACTTAGAGGGGACATAGCTGACATTTATGCCCAGAAAAAGCTAGATCAGCTTGAAGAAGAATCTAGGATTGCATTGCCAATTTCATGATTGAATTTGAAGTATCAGCCATGAAGACTGAAACTAATGACCTACATACAATATTTTTGCTAAAGAAGAACATATGGATAGACATTATAAAAATGATATTGGGATACCCACCAATAGCAGTACTAGAAATACTTAGAGAAAATGGCAATTATCTCAGTAGGACAAGGATATGAATCTATAGAGAGCTGACAAGATTATAAAATGAGAACAGAAATGACATATGGAGGAAGAGGTGCACCTATAGATATTGAAAAAGCCAAAGATAATTTTAATAAAGATGGAAAGCCCAGATACTTTAAATGCAATATATATGGATTATGGCAAAGAATTGTAAAAAGCTGAAGAAGGAATGAGATGCAAGAAAGTACTATAAATGTGACGAGATAGAGCATATTTCCAAAGATTGTAGATCACAATAGAAGATGAAGAATAGGAGTGTCTAGAAAGAATCCAATGAAAAGAGTGATGACAAGCAAGAGGGTTTTGTTGGAGATTTGGAATAGGTATAATATAACAAACTTCTGTACATAATGATTTCCAAAATTGATATATTATTCCAAATCAATGAAACAACAAAGAAAGGAAATTAAACATGCAAACCAACATTAAGACAAAAAACAAAAAGAAAATATAGTTACAAATACTAGTAGATTCAGAATGTACATATACTGGAATCAACAAATAGCTAGTAAAGGAAGAAAAAATCAAAATAAAACCAATAGATAGATTATTCAACACAGATGAAACCAAGAATAGAGAAGTTACACAATATACACCACTGGAAATCAAGATAAATAGACACAAGAAAAACATCAACATAGCAGTCATAGATTTAAATAGCACAGACATGGTCTTAGGATATAACTGGTTGGTCAAACATAGCCTAGAATTAAATTGGAATATGGGAAAGATATAGTTTATGAGATGTCTAAGAATATATAGGATGTAACATTAGGATATCAAAACTAGGAGAATACAGCCAATGAATAACCAGGACAAAGAATACTAGGAAATATGGAAAGAACTAGATCTAACAAATCTAAAAGATCTTCCAAATTACATTTAACTATTCATTTACTTGTTTAACAAGAAAAAAGTTGAGAAGTTACTAAAAAAAGAGAATAGGACCACAAAATCAACTTAACAGAAGATACACTAAATGAATTAAATACAAAGGCCTATGCAATGACTATTAAAGAAGAAGAAGCATTAAACAAATAGTTGAACAAATAGTTACAAGTAGGATTAATTGTGGAATCAAGTTCAAGATATATAACATTATGTTTCTATATTCTGAAAAAGAATGAATTATTACGATTGGTATAGGATTACCAAAAGTTGAACTAATGCACAATAAAAGACAAGACATCACTATCTTTAATTAGAGAAATAATTGACAAACTCAAAGAGGTGAAATACTTTAACAAGTTGGATCTCATCTGGGAGTATAATAATGTATGAATTAAAAAAGACAATAAATGAAAAGTAGCATTCTTGATAAACAAAGAGCTATTTGAACCTAAAGTAATGTATTTTGGATTATGCAAATTGCCAGAAACATTTCAAAAGATGATAAACAGTATATTTCAGAAGCTATTACATAAAGAAGTACTGGAAAATTACATGAATGACTTTGTAATACCTGCCAAAACAAAGAAAGAACTAGAAGAAAGAACAATATGCTTTCTAAAGGTAGCAGAGGAACATAATCTCTGTTTCAAATTGTCACAAACTTCATTCAGCTTATATCTCCACAACCAGTAGACCGATTTTCACAAACTAAGTTGCGCTGGAAAGCCCCAAATGAGGGCTATCCGCACATATGCGGGATGTACAAAAGCAACAACGAACGACTGAGATATCAGGCCATCAGTAGCTGTAAAAGCTTCG
>JAJOHK020000606.1:0-22636 GCA_022457215.2 Leucocoprinus gongylophorus
CAAACTCTATTTTATACTGTTATGTCAACTCCAGTGTTATAACAACCACCTAGCTGTGACAAAGTCTTGTTAGGTAATTGGGCAGAAGCATATATAACTCTGGAGCTCTAGGAAATCCTAAGTATATCAAACTATTAGATAACTATACAACTTGTTATGACCTACTCAAAATACTTAGATTTTATTTCCTTTTCTCTGTTTATATCTCTTTTTCTTTATGACACATAGAAAGAGGATACTATATATTTGTTGGAAGTAAATCATACACACTAATTTTATCCATGGTAATAACTTAGAATAAAATAGCTGTGTAAGAAAAAAAAAGTAGATGTAATGATCTTGGCTTCAATAGATAACATTGCATCTAGTCTATTTGTTGTGTGGTTATAATTTCAGATGATAGAGAAGTTTATATGGGATATGCATGAGTATAACATAGTTTGAGTTGATTACTAGGCTGAAGAATAATACATTGTAACTACATTCTTAAATACAGAAATAACAATCTAATGATAATTACTCTAGATAGTTGGTCACTATAGAGGTTGTTATTTAGACTCCATAGATTGATCAGAAATATAAAATCAAGATCTTTGGTTCTTAAATTAATAGCAGTTAGGCTTGGAGTGTTATCTGCCCCAGAGATGCAGATATTAGAAATATGTGACAATATTATGATAATTCTTATATATATATATATAACTCATAATATTTAGGATAGACTAGATGTAAAGTATATACAGATCATGTACTAGAGGTATATAGAATGGACTCATTTATACTAAAAAATGTACTGAGTTCTCTTATGTTAACCAATATAAGGTTTTTTATTTGTATTTGCTATCTATCATGACAGATGGTAAATATTACAACTTAAGTCCAAGTATTAAAACCAAAAAAAAAGTATGAGAATACAACAGAAGAATCTGATTGGCTACCTACCTTAGAGCTTGCTCACATATTTGAAGTAGTATCTAATTTTCATCTCACTTACCCTGACAAACCTTGTCTGCTTTTGCTGTCTTAAATCTTTTTTCTCTCTCAACTACTTCTTTCTCTTAGACTTAATTTTATTTATGTTTGTTCTTTTATCTCTTTATTTTTACTAAATAATCTTTATATACTCTTATATATAAATAACTAGAATCTCAGAAGCTTGGCCTTGAGAAGGAAATACCACCATGTACTAACTTAATAATATATGTTATCTATTTCAGATAATATTAAAATCATCTGTACTCACTTGTTTTCTTCCAGAATAAACTATGCTCTATTCCAATTATCCATCACTTTATGAACAAGAGTCCCTTTATTCTACAACAAATCCTACAGAGTTCTAATTGACAATTTTTATAGTGCCTAACAATCTCAAAGTATATACAGTGTCTTACTAGAACATCTCTTTTTGTATTTAAGAACTATAACTACTATATACAATTTCTTAGTCTGATAATTAACTTAGATTAAGTATCACACTTGTTCTTAGCTGACATCTGAATCTTCTCTTCTTAAATTACAACTATGTAACAAAGTTGGGCTAGGTACAATCTTAGCATTGATGTTACAAATTCAAAACCTTAGAGTTGGTTAAGAAAGTGAACCTTGTATTAGAGTTAATGTTGTAGCAACCACTTGTCACTCAAGGACAAATGATCTCACAACGAGCAAAGCTCTCCAATGGGCTATCAAGTAAAGAGTGGGGGAACAACAGTAGAACTCGACGACCCACTAGAGGACTTTGCATTCCACGGCCTCCTCATTCTTATTCATCCTCAACCGAAGGGCGGCACAGCCTTTTAGTCAAGAAGAATTCATAGCTGGGCCCTAGGCTTAAGGGGAAGTGCTAGCCAGGCAGAGGAAGCTTGGTTGGTCAGTCGCACAGTAGCCCATGTGTGTGATTGGTCGTATTACCCTTTGTGGACCAGTTAGTTAGATTTTCAGTAGTAGGCTCGTACTGCAGTGTCCCCTTGTGACCTGTCCACGCAGAGTAACGGCACTGTCCAGTAAGGAAGTGTCTAGAGTAGAGATTCCCTTCTTAGGGGCAATAGGTAGATTTTGATTAGATAGTGAGATAGGGTACTAGCACAGAGAGTTGGATTGAAGAGAGTAGATAGGAAGAGATAGATAAAGATACCGTTGCCAACGACAGGTGACGAGAGAAAGATTTCCAATAACACAATTGTGTTTGCCACTGTTTTGATCGACAGTGAGAGAATAAATAAAGAGAACCACCACTGGTAACGATTGTCAGCGAGAGAATAGATTTGAAGAGAAATTTTGGGAGATTAGATTTATGAGAAGAAGATAACGTAATAACGATTGCATTTGCTGCTGTTTACAGTCGACAGCAAGATAATAAAGAAAGATTGTAGGAAGATTTTTTGAAGAAGATTAGATGGCAAGATTATCGGTAATGAGTTTGGAAGATTGGAGCAGGGTAGATGTGAAAGAAATTAGAGAGAGATGGGAGAAAAGGAGAAAAGAGTTAGATGAGATAGAAAGGAAGAAGACAGAGAGAGAGAAGAGAATAGAAGAGGCAAAAAAAAGGAAAGAAGAAAAGAGAAAGAGAGCGATCAGGGAGAGGAGATGTTTTGTTTGTGGGATATTTGGGCATATGGCCTATTACTACAGGAATAGGGAAGAGAAAAGGGGATCATCAATGCCCCAGAATAAATTTGAAATTTTGAAAGATAGAGTGATGCAGAGAGGAGAGGGAAGTGGTAGAGAGATAGGGAAGGATCATAAAGAGATTTTGAGAGAAGAAAGAAAGAAGAAGGGAAAGAAGATTACGGCTCAAAAGAATGGCCAGGAGAAGAAGAAAGGGAAGAAGGTAGATGATAAAACAGAGGAAGAGAAGAGAAAAGAAGGTCAACGACGACCTGAGATAAAGGAAGAGATGAAAGGAAAGATAGAGATAGAAAGAGAAGTAGAAATGCGAGGTTTCTCCGGAGGAGAAATCTTGAAGGGGAGATACCCCCTAGCAGGATGGAAGGTGAGATGTTACGAGTGTGGAGGGTTGGGACATAGAAAGAGAGATCACAGAGAGATGAAGATGATAAAAAAAGATAAGAAAGAGGAAGATAAGAAAGATATAGCGATAGAGAAAGAGAAGAAGAAAGATAAAGAGGAAGATAAGAAGATAGAAAAAGAGAAGACAAAGAAGAAGGAAAGAGTTCAAGCTCAAACGCCGGGCAAAGACAAGAAGAAGAAGAGAAGAGATATAGGAGTGGAGACAGAGAAAGAGATAGTAGAAAAGAGAAATATGGAGATAGCGATGGAGGTAGAAAAGATAGAAGAGATAGTGGAAGATAAGAGAGAGATAGAGCTAAGAGAGCGAGAAGAGAAAGTAGAGAAAAGAGAGAAAGAAGTACGAGAGACAGAAGAAAAGATCAGAGAAAAGTTCAAAGAAAAAATAGTGAAGAAAGAAGAAGAGTTGGCAGAAAGAGAAGTAGAGATAAGAAAGAAAGAAGAAGAGATGGTAAAGAGAGTAAAGAGGATGGTAGAGATGGAGAGCAAGATCAGAGAAAGAGAGATAGAAGTAGAAAAGAGAGAAAAGGAGATAGAAGAAAAGACAAAATTAGAAAGAGAGATAGAGAAAAGAGAAAAGGCGAGAGTAGAAGAAGAGGAAAGAAAGAAAGAAGAAAAGATAAAGTTAGAAGAAATGGCAAGAGCAGGAAGAGAGCAGTTGATAGCGATGCAGGCTCAGATGGAGGCCTTGCAGAAAGTAGGAATAGAAGAAGAGGTTAAGATGCCTCAGGTGTTTGATGGGACTTCATCGAAGGTCTCAAGATTTGTAGAAGATTGTAAGAGATATACAGAGAGAAAGATGAAGAAAGAGGTAGAGGAAGATAAGATCTGTTGGATAGTATCATATGTCCAAGGAGATCAGACAGATAAGTGGAAGGAGAAAATAGTAGACGAGATGTTTGAAGATAAGTGGAAGGATAGAAAAGTAGAAGATATATTGAAAGAGATAGAAAGAGAGTTTGGTAAAGGTAAGAAGGTAGAGGAAGATATATGGAAGGGGTTAGATAGTTTTGGAGGAAAAGGGATGGATGGATTTTAGAATGCAGTCAAAGGGAAAGAGGAAGAGATAGTGAAGAAGAAACCAAAGGTTGAGGCAACGATGCCAAGAATACCAGCAGTAGGAAGAGATAGTGGTTTTTGGAAGAGATAGAGATAGAAGCGAGAAATAGAGAGAAAGAATACCAAGGTGTTTCTCCGGAGGAGAAACCTTGAGGAGAGTGTGGACAGACTTTAGGGTTAGGGTTAGTGGACAAGAATAGGACAGTAGTTAATTATTAGTCTACAACGGACATAGGGTTAGGAGATAGGCACGTGACCTAGAAGTCATGTGATATAGTCTAGAGCGGTCTGAAAGGACTTAGGGTCTAGAAGGATCGGGAAGAGTCTAGAAGGAGTTAGGGTTAGGAGATGATGTCAAGGGACATGAGTTCCTTATGGAGTATACATGGTGTGCACATGTACAGCGGAGATTAAAGGTATGACGTCAGGACACATGTAGGAAGCATAGTGGCCTTATAGAAAACACATGTGGATGAGTAATAGGACATGAGGTAGAGGCATGAACTTAAGGGCCAGATAGATATTGTTGTAGTATGGACCACGATGTAGTAGTATAAATAGAGGAGCAATGCAGCGAGGGCTCCTTGTCGAGTTCTCTTGTAATTCCCCCACTCTTTACTTGATAGCCTATTGAAGAGCTTTGCTCGTTGTGAGATTATTTGTCCTTGAGTGACGAGTGGTTGCTACAACAGTTAACCCAAGAGAACTTGATAGAAAACTCTTTACAGGATTGTCTATCTTTTATACTAAAGGTATATAGTCTGTACTATGTACTCCTAGTCTACCCTAAATAGCCATGTGTATACCTCAAGGCCAATATGTATTGTGTACATTATATGACAACATTTTTTTAGCACCTTCTTTGCCTTTTTCCCTGTGTCACATCACTAACCCTAACCCTATGTGTTATAAATAGACAAATACAAAAATAAATCTAAAATAAAATAAAATAAAATAAAATAAGAAATGGAAAAAAACTAAGTCTACCCTTTTCATTCCTGACAATTAAAGCCAAGGTTATCACCTACATAACACTTCACTTCTGAATTACTTCTGCTCTTATTTTCTGCTAAGTCCAGAAATCAATATATCTTCCATGCTACATTTGCAGATCTATCTGACAAGTGTAAATTATTCTTAATATAGGTAATTACTCTGAGTACATTCATGATTTTGGAATAAAGTCTGGAATTCTATGGAGATTATAAATAAGTCATATAATGAAGTGATTGAATATGAAATGGAATTAGGTAGATCTGTACCAGAAAATTATGTACAAAATAGAAGGAAGATATCCTCTTCCACAAATGTTTTGAGTAGATTAGATGTTAGGTAAGCATTATCCATGATAGAGTTGGATAGATCAGATGTATTTAGATGGATATATGATATTGAAGTAAACTTCATAGAAAACAAGAAAACAAAGTACTCACAGAATTAAATTGTTACTTTACAGAAAAGAATATACTCTTAGGCAATAATATAGGTTGAAATTTATAGAGAAGGGTGTAGCTTGGATAATGAGTTCTATTATCACAAAGAAGAATGTGATCCAGAAATGGTGAATTTATCTATTATAAGGAAGAATGTTGGAGACAAATACAGATTAGAGTTCAGACTATAACAAGTAGGTACTTTTAATTAGGATACTTTTTCACTATATCAACTTTGTGCTGAGAATTCCTATCTAATTTAGATATATAGAAGAATAGTATTATCTTTTTGGGAGAGATAATTAGCTTACAAGTTTCCTTCTAAAGAGTAATCATATAACAATCTCTTAAGATAGATGTCTGTTAAAAAGAGCAAATTTCCCAAATAAACTTGGGAGAATTTCTTGTTTTATTTTTTATCTTAAATATAACAATTCATAGCTCAGCAAGTAGTGTCCAATATAGCCCTCCAATGACAAATAGCAATAATAATGGGAAATAGAAGAGGGGAAGAGAAGATAGAGGTAGTAAGGCTACAAATTTCTAGTAGAAACAAGAAAAAAGTGGTAAGCTTTATATATAAGGAGGAATGAAAGGAAAACTTAAAAGAGAAGTTAGGATGGAGAATATAGAATTTTAAAATAGTAGAGAGTTGTTTGAAAAGATAAGGGAAAAGTTTAGAGAGATTAATAAGAAGTCAATAAAAATGGACTAGTTAAAGTTCTTGAGGCAAAAGAATGAGATTTGCAATGAGAATGTGCAAGTTTTTAGAAAAATAGTGAGAGTGAGAGATAAGGGCAGGCCCCTCATTGAGAAGTTCAAGAGGATGTTGAATGGAATAAGAAGAAGGTTGGCAAAGACAGAGTGTCTTCTGAAAACAATTAGGAAGTAGTACAAAAGTGTAGTATAGTTAGACTACAACTAGAGACAGTTAAGAGCAAAAGAGAAAAGAAGACAGAAGAAGTAGAAAAGAAATTACAATACAAAAACAAAAAGTTTCTCTAAAAGAATAGAATAGCCTTGTGTTCAAAATATGAGAGTTCTTCTGAGTCCAGATTAGAAGACTTGAGAATCTTGATACAATGAAGATAAATAGGGAGAAAGATGCTCCATATAATTGTGGAAAACCAGATTACATAGCAACACAATGCTGGTGAAGAGATAATATAAGGAGGATGGAAACAAGTGGGATACAACAGGCATCCAAAGACAATGGGATCCAATAGTACCTCAGCTCTCTAAATCTTGTACAAACTATATTTGATAATAACAATCTGTTGTCTAAAGCTGAAAGAAGGTGAAAGAAAACTTAAGGTGTATTCTATGGTCTCTAAGAGAAGTGTAGTTATATATTGGACTAGAGAAAGACACTCATGAAGTGTTGGTGAGAGCACTATTAGATAGCAGAATAACAGAGTTGTTCATGAGCAAGTGCCAGGCCAAGAAACAAAGCTTCAAGTTGGAAATATTGACTGTTTTAATAGATAGATACTAGTAGCAGGTCTGTGACCTACAAAGTTGAAGTAAACAGTTACTTCAAGAGACATGTTGAGCATATAAGAATAAACATGGATATCTTATAGCAGACAATCAGCTATTAACTTTCTGGTTACCTTGTTACTAATATAGTACTGTGACAAATGCAAATGTCATACACTATAAGTCAACATGGTTTAGGTCACAATCATATGCTGCCAGGCAGGCTGTACATTAAGTAACAGGTTATCACATAATACATAAAGATATTGAGCTATATAGCCAGCTACAATGAGAAGACTTCATAGGTTGGCAACAAAGTCAATGTCAGAAAAAGCACAGGTGTGATATCTGAAGCATTACATCTAGATTTAGTGAACAGCAAAGTGGCAAGTTGATTGTCTGTAACCTACATTAGTTCACTCTCTTATCTGTTACTATCAGAAACAATGGTATTCTAGACAGCAATTATGAAAGTGCTGAACTGAGCTAATGTATTCACTAGAATAAAGTTGTGGAACGAGCTTTGGATGCTCCTAGCCAGTGTATGTTTATTTTTCTTAGTAACCCTTTGAGATAACAATAATGCTAACAACAGAATTGTTTATTGATTCTTTGATAGCCAATGTAAGCAAGACAGGTGGTCAAGAATATAACTCACCTTACCATTCTGGCTAAGAAAATGGTTCTGATCACTTATGTTGTGAGTATTTGGTAGATTGTAATGACAGTGAATTCTTCAGATTTGTTACCATAGTCAAACCTAGCTTGCTTCTTAGGGTTTAAGCCTAACACAATCTATCATTAGCCCTTATACAACACTTGTTATTAAATAGGGTCTATTCTTGTTTAATTGATATTAATCGTGGGTTAACCATCATACAGAAAGAACATGAGAAATAAATTAATAATGAAAAACTGGCTTATATGTTATATCTTAAGACTTAGAGTTGGAATCAAAAGAGTAAACCTTAGATTGGGTTAATTACAAGAGAACTCAATGGAGTTCCTAGGTACAAAGTATCTATCTTATATACTACCAACTGCTAGTCTGTGCTCTACTACTTTAGCCTACCCTAAATAACCATATATTATCCTTAAGGTCAACATATGTAAAATATGCTATATGATATTATTATCCTAGAATCTTCTATATCCTTCTATCATAACCATGTAATTATGTGACTGTGACTGTGACATGTAACTATGATATCACACTAAAATCTGACCCTAAATAAAAGAGGGAAACAAAATAAAGAGAAAATAAATAGAAAATAGAAAAAGAAAAAATTAAGTCCATTATTCACAATTCTAACATTATACTTATGACCAGGCATATAACAAGAATAATTTCAAATGCATGAGTTCTGAGTCTATCAGCAGTTTTGACTAGCATAATCTTTCTCATCCAGTAACTTCTGCTTCACACTCTTAGTAGATTTACAGATTATTAAGCAGTTCACATCTATAGAATTCTCTAGTAGAGAGTTCAAGGAACAACTTGTTAACAACATAATAGCTGAGAGAATGAAATTGTTTGTTAAGACTGGAGGATCTAGAAATAAAGAAAATATTATTTTTAGTACTGTGTCAACTGTTATGAAATTTTTGACAAGCAGAGATAGTAATTCAGGAGAATTGGGTGAACTTGCAAATATAGTGAGTTATTTTTGAGGTTTAGCTTTTTTGATAACATTCTGGAAGGGTTGCAGGTTTTATAGTTTGGAAATTAAGATACTGAGTTATCCAAGAGTATGATACATTTGAGAATGGAGATATTTAAATCATCAATTTATAACATGGAGTATATAGATAGGCCATGATAGTGTAACATTACTACATTGAAATAGAAAGAGAATAATAAAATAAAATAAAAACAAAATACACCATGATTTTCTTCCAAAAATCCAAGATGTCAAGTTATTAAATTTCCTATAACTCTTTTAAAATCTATGTAAAGAATATATTTTCTTGTACTAGCACTATTCAAGCCATATAAATATGTGAATCTTGAAAGAGATAATCTTACTATCTTTTAGATCAGCAACTACCATATTATTAACATATATAAGAACTAAAAGGACAATTCTTTCTCCTTCCCTTATAATATATAGACAATTACTGGAAAATACATATACAAATCCAAACTTTGTCAATACCTTATATAGCTTCTTGTTCCATTACTGTCTAGCCTGCTTTAATCTATACAAGGCCTTCTTCAATTTTTAGAACTGACCTCCAGATCCCAGCTTCTTAACTCTCTCTAGTATTTTTATCAATATTTCCTCATCAAGATCCTCTTGCAAATGAACAGCAACAATATCAACTTGGTGGATCTCATAGTCAAGAAAAGCAGTAAGAATGAGGTATTTTTAGTAACAATCTAGACTTTGAATTTAATCTAATTTTCATATTTATTAAGCTTTTCTCTGAAGACAATTCAACTCTCTACAGCTTTTTTTCTCTCTAGCAACTTATTTATCTATTTAAAAAATTCTAACTTCTATAACTGAGCATACTCTGATTGGATAGCCTGTTTCTACTGTTCAAGATACAATGAGTTTACTATTTTCCAAATCTTCAGGCCTATATCTCTTTGTCCTATCATTTCACCAGTCTAGCAACCTGACTTTTACCACCCTAGACTCCAACTTTATCTTTCAAACCTCTTTTAGTATATGAGTCCAGCCTGAGAACCTAAAAATCTACAAGTGGGATACATTTTCTTTCTTATTTATTTTTTAAATTTTGAACTTAGGGTTAGTGATTAGTGTGACATCACACCTGACTGTCACAAGTCACTGTCACATAATTATATATTCCACAGATAAATATAAAAGATTTCAGAACAATAATATTATACAGTATGTTCACTATATATTGACCTTATGAATAGTATATGATCTTTAGAATAGGTTAGATAAGATCTCATATAGACTAACTAGCTAGCATATATAAGGTTGATATTTTGTACTAGGAACTCTATTAAGTTCTCTTATATAAACTTTGTATAAGGTTTTTCTTTGACTTATCACTGAGTTTTGAGTTATAACACAGTTTATAGTTCATAAGAAATCATTTCCTTTAATCTAGAGATAAGAGCAAGACTTTGTATATATACTGTATATATGAATGTCTCCTTTTAATACCTGAAATTAACACTAGTAGTGTATAATATACATGAGACTATCTTAAAGAAAATGACAACTACTTTCTTGGCAATTTTATTTTTCTCTAGAGTATATAGGTTTATTGTTTCATATATAATCTCACTACAGTGTTGAAAAATTTCAAACAATTATTGCTTCAAAAGTGCTAAACTTTGAAACCTAACTGTTATTCCAGAACAGAGATAATATCCCTTATAGCTACACTATTCTCTGTCTTGTCTCTTTACAACTACTCCATTAGATAGTGATAGTTTATTCCAACTACAACAAGTACTTACAGATAGCCATTGCATGTTGATATAAATATAAAGCCAGTAAAATTTATAATAACTAGTTCTATTTTGAAATACTGACTTTGGCTTGCCTTAGACAAGAGAAGCTAGTGAGACTTTCCATTTGTATACCTGATATAAGTAGTTGAATTCCTGTAATGTAATAGTATCTAATACTTTAACCATCTGACTATTAGAATTATGAATAATAGACTTTATTTTATTTTTCTTTGAACTTAAAGTTAGGGTCTAATGGAATATTATACATGACTATCACAACTATCACATATCATCAAGTCACACAATCATGTGATATAATAGAAGAATATAAAAGATTCTAGAGAATAATATCATCATATATATTAACAGTATGTAATACACATGTTTTTAAGATAGGCTAGGTTTAGTGTAGCATAGACCAACAGTCCAACATGTATAAGGTAGATATATTGTACTTAGAAACTCTATTGAGTTCTCTTGTGTTAACCTAATATAAGATTTTTCTTTTAACTTAATACTAAGTCTTGAGTTGTAATACTAATCTCATCTTATCAACTCAATGACCTGCAGACTCAAATATCTTATTCATTGATGCCATAGCTATAAGAAAAACTGTTCTTTGTCTTTAAAATTGCTGTCAAAGCTTACAAAATTTAAAATACTAGACTAAACACTACTAATAAAGCTCACAGTGCTTGTCTCTTTAATTTTACTAACAGAGATCAAGCTATTACTAGAGTACAATATAGCACCAGCTTTTAACTGTGTGCTGAAAAATTCAAAGAGAATAATCTTAGTACCAGAAACTTATAGAAGATATTGTTAGAAAGAATGTTAAAAAGAATAGGCAAAAAACATCTGCTTACAAATATGCTCTCTTGCTAACATACTTCTAAACAGTAAACCTTATAAGCTTCTTTAGAAAATTTAGTAGATAGATTGCATAGCTTCTTAAGAGCCTACAACTGTTGTGGCAACTACTAGACGCAAAGTCTAATGACAGCACTAACAAGTAAATCTCAAAATAGGATATCAAGTGTGAAGTTCACAAGAGAACTCGACAAGAAGTCTCTGCTTAATTAGAGTCCTATTTATATAATACATGCTTGGTCCATGCTACTAATAATTAAGCCTGCTCTATTGTTTATGCTTTATTCTCATGTCTGCCTTAAGGCCACTATGTGTACTCTATGTGCCCTGATGTCATCTTCTGGATTCTTCTACCACCTTCTAGGTCTATGACATCATATCATGTGATCAATCATGTGACTTTAATGTCACATGCCTCTTCATTGTCTAAGAAAGAAAAGAAAAAGAAAAAGAAAACAAAATCTCTATAAAGTCAGAAAATAAAAGAAAAAAAAATAAAAATTGTTCATGTCCAAAGTGTCCTATAACAGCAACAATACTATGTAATGTATCATCACTCAAATTCAATCTTACAATTGATAATACCAACTGATACTCATCTTACTAGAGCTTTTCAAAACTTGTCTAAAAGTGATAGCTTAGTATTAATGATATATACTCAAAAAATAGTGATTAAACTGCTTTTGAGTAGGGATTATTGGACAGGAGTTCTCTATCTATTTTCCCTCTACTTGTAACTTATATATTAGTCTAAAAATACAAAGAATAAAAACTAAACAAATAACAAAAACAAGTCTGGTGTTTCAAAAGTACATAGTTGTTATGATCTTAAGTCTTTAGAGTTAGACAGAAGAACAACTCTTGTATTGAGTAACACAAGAGAACTCGATAAAGGTCCTCTTTACAAAGTAGTTTACCTTATATACTACTATC
The DNA here is from genome assembly GCA_022457215.2 of Leucocoprinus gongylophorus. NCBI lineage: Eukaryota > Fungi > Basidiomycota > Agaricomycetes > Agaricales > Agaricaceae > Leucocoprinus > Leucocoprinus gongylophorus. Next base: position 12,241 of record JAJOHK020000606.1, read on the forward strand.
AATGGTCCGTGCTCCCTACTGTACACCCTACTCTAAATGACCATGTATAGAATATGAGGCCAGCATGTATTATCTATGCTGTATGACGTCACTTGTTCTAGAACCTTCTACTAAATTCTCCTATGTCTTGTGATCAGTCTTGTGACTACGTCATCAAGTTGTGACTGATGTGACAGTGTGACAGATCAACCCTAACCTTAGTTGTTCTAAAAATAGAAAATAGAAAAATAAATCAAAAATAAAAATAAAATAAAATAAGTCAAGTCCACTTTTTTTTGATCTTGACAATAGTTCTCTCTTGATTAATAGCCCAATACTAGTCTAATAACTTGTTTCTACTCATAGATAACTTCTTTTTATTTCTAGCATTTTTACTGGCTATTCCTACTCATATGCTCCTTTTCAGCTTATTCTGTTTCTGATCACTAGTGTTTCTATCTTAACTTTTATCTCAGATCACTGTGTAAATCTTAACTATACTTATGAGTACTTTTTCTTTATAGCTAGTCCTTTATAAATCCTATGATATTCTCTGTTCTTAAAGATCTCATACATAAGATCTAGTTTGTCTAATAGCTACCACACTATCTCTTGAGTAGATAACAACTTGAGAAAAACTGAGATATTATTTAGAAGTACAAAGTCTTTCTTACTAATATTTTTAAAAAGACTTTAAGTGCTCAAAAAACCTGTAAGAGTATGTTATTTTATAGAAAAGTGTTTTCTGATATAACACTGCCATCTTCTACTACTGTTCTCTAAGCTCTTATCTATTATCAATAGTAATCTCTTCTTTTCTTTCAAGCTAATATTCTAGATACTTTTATCAGGAATATTTCTAATCATGTTGTTTTCATTATTCCTTCTCAAATAAACTGATCTAAGATAAGTGGTATATTTACTGGTATTAAATCAACCAATACTTGAGTTCTTCTAGAGATTGTGAAAGTCTGTAAAACTTTGTGAACTCTGTTAGTCACTCTAATAACAGAATGAAGTCTTTTTCTAGAGATCTTAGAGCATTACAAGTCTAGTAATATCACAAACTTTATTCAACTCATATCTCTACAACCAGTAAGCTGATTCTATCACAAAATGAACTACTTACTTATTTGTGATTAAGATCAATACAGACAATAAAGGATAAAGATTGATGACAATTGATAATAATTGATGTTATTAAGTCTAAAGTCTAATCTTTAGATACAGAAGTATATATACAAAAGAGTGATAGTCCATGCACAAGCTATTTCCATCACATTATCAAAACTTGTACCTAATGGGAGCTATTATCTGTTAGGCTAATTTTAGAAGACAACTAATTATGTTACTGCATTGATATACTTGTATCTCTATGAATACCTATTCCTATATAATATACCATATATCATTGGAAATAGATTGATAAGCACTTTCCAATACAAGTTTGATTGTGTGAATCTGTCTAGTCATTTATGAGATATTAGCAAACAAAGATTCTATAGTTACTGATGACCTGATATCTCAGTTATTTGTTGTTGCTTTTATACATCCCACATATATGCAGATAGCTCTCATTTGGGGCTTTACAGCATAACTTAGTTTGTGAAAATCAGTCTACTAGTTGTGGAGATACAAGCTGAATAAAGTTTGTAATAGATTCTCACAAACTAAGTTGTACTGAAAAGTCCCAAATAAGCGCTATTTTCACATATGTGGAATATACAAAAGTAACAACAAATTACTGAGATGTTAGACCATCAGTAACTACAAGTTTCATTGGCTATTATCTCAAAAACAACTGAATATAGAGATCAGTATTTATAGAGATATAAGCATATTAATATAGTGATATAATTAGTTATCTTATGAAATTAGCCTAACATCTGCTATGACAAATAACAGCCTCACTAGATATGAGTTTTGATTATATAATAAAAATAGCTTATACATAAACCATCACTATTTCATAACTATCTAAAAATAAACCTTAGACTTAATAATATCAATTATTATTCATCATTTATTCCTCCTCATTATTGATATCTATATTAATATTTATCATTATTATCATCATTATTAAACTTCTGAATCACTTCTAAACTTCTAAGAGTATATCTAAAATTTAAATATTACAAATAAGTAAGTAGTTTATTTTGTAATAAGTAGTCTCATATTATCTACTTGATGTTTTAATTTTTCAACAGATACCCATTTCCAGTAATCATCTTATAACTTTTGTTAACAAAAACAAGGCTCTAGAACTTCTCCAGAATTATTTATGAGAGATAGCTGAATACTAGCATACTATTATAAACTTAAGCTCAAGAGTAAGAGTAAGAGTAAAAGAATAACCTTGTATAAGATTTACACAAAAGAACTTGATAGAGTTCCAAGTATAAAAGTGTCCATCTTACATATATAAGATAATATTATTATTCTGAAATCTTCTTTGTTCTTTTGTATGACACATAATTATGTGACCATAACTTGTAATAGTATCATGTGACAGTTTGTGACAGTCACATATAATGTCATGCTAAACCCTAACCCTAAGTTTAAAATAAAATAAAATGAAAAAATTTAAGTCCACTACTTTCAACTCTAATATATATCTTGGAATATAATAGCAATAGTATTTTCACTAGTCTTATGAGCCAACTTCAAGATCTGTATACTTTAGTATTTAACTCTGCTCCTATTTATATCACTTTTGTTTCTATATATTATCTTTGCTAGACTTTAGTGGTAATTAGTAGACTAGAAGAGTCTTTTTGAGCTTTTGTTTTTTATATATTTACTTATCTGCTAATTAGTTTACTTTTGATCAAAACAAGATTCTCTAGATCTTCTTCTTTCTCAGAAGCAGTTATATCTATAAATAATCAAAAGAAATCTTTTATAAAGAGTTAACTACTAGTATTTTTTCTATTAACAAGCTTGAGGAAACAATATATTATCAAAAGAACTATGTTATTATAACTTAAGCTTTTGAGTAAAGATAAAAGACTACTTTTGTATTGAATAATACAAGAGAACTGAATAGAGTTCTAAGTACAAGCTAGTCTATCTTATATACTATAGACTATAGTCCGTGTACATATTACAACTAATCTATTCTAAAGTATGTATACTTACTACAAAGCCAATATATTGTTATTATATTATATAATATCATTTATTCTAAAACTTTTTATATTCTTTTCTGTATCACATGATCATATAACAGTGACAGTCATATATAACATTATACCATACTTTCTGTCTAAGTCCAAAATAAAGAAAAGAAAAAGAAACTAAAATAAGATAAAACTAGAAAATAAAGATAAAAATAAAATAAAATAAAGTTAAGTCTATTATTCACACTTCTAACACATATAGTAGAAAACTACTTAAATAAGTTTATATCTTTTATATTAGAAACTGACTATACAGATTTATATATTATAATTGTTAAATTCTACTCTAGACTTTAACTAGTAATTTACTATCAAATCATAACTTTACTAGTAAAAAGATTAGATGACGCAAACTTCTCTGTCTGGTATAATACTATTGAATATATAGGTCAAGCTTGCCAAGTAAATAAGATATTCTAGTTAACTCAACATATAATCTTAGCAGCCTTCTTCAATCTAAGACTACTACTACTATGAGAATCTGAACTATATAGTCTATGAATGTCTAGTAAGATTATATAAAAACTAGATATTGTGGAGCAAGAGAATTTGAAGAATATTAATGGTTAGAATTTTGTATAAAGCTACTGGCAACATGTATGCTCCAGCTTCTTAATAATAGGTTTACTACATTATTTATATAATGAGAATAGTGATCTAATGGACATATCTGAAAATTCTAGCTCCACAAATCCTTTATTTTTTCCCATCATTCTAAATATAAAAAAAACTTTCTCAGTATTCTACTATTAATTAGTACACTTGATATCTACAGAACATTGATCTATCTCTTTATTTTTTAGAAATCACTGATATCTTTGAGAATTTCTCTATATGAGCTCTATTTGACTTCAGAGCTACTAGAATATTTATAAACTAAGATTTTGCCAATAAGCACTGACTAAATACCTATAAGCTTTCCTACCTTGTTTTAGTCTACAATATTAATGGCATTACTAACAAAGATAAACAAATCAATAAAATGGTAGACATGCTACTCTATTATAAGACTTATTCAAAGTAGATATTGCTTGTAGTATTAAGCCTCAGCAAACAAGATCTTATACTAGGCTTTATCTGGCTCAAACAGCACAACTCTGAAATCAACTAGCAAAAAGAGAAAGTGGTTATGATAAGGTATTCTACATACTACTCTGGTTATTAAGATTTCTGTAAAACTAAAAAATACTAGTTATATATTCTGACTATCTATCACTCTAGTCCTATTCCCATCTTGGTTAAGAACTAAAAGGACCTATCTACAATACTGTGGATAGCTAGTGACTATGTAGAAGAGTTAAGAGACTATTATTATCTAACCTAACTGATCCTAGAACTCTCTGCTATAAATATTAAGACTGTAGTAATTCTATCCTAATACTTCTTAGAAGTTTTTTGCAAAAGCTAACTTACAAACTATAGATCTCTTCTTCTCTTGTATATTTAGCATTTTGAATTGATCTTTGCCAAGGAAGCTTTTTAGATTACTATGAATAGAACTATGCCATTAAACTGATATTTGGTACTAAACCTAAGTTGTCAAAGATATATTTCTTATTTTTTATAGAGCAGTCTGAGTTAGACACATTCATTGCAGAGAATCTCTGTACTGGACAGATAGGACCTTTGAAGTCTCTTATAGTCATACTAGTTTTCTTCATTAAAATAGAATAGTTTACTCTATCTGGTCTATAATGACAGAAGCTTTAATATAGTGATAATCAAAAACAATCTACTTCTGCTGATTTCTGAGCTTATTGCCAAACTCTAGAGTGCTCAATACTTTACCAAGTTTGATATATACTAGGGTTTTAACAATGTTTGTATCAAGTTCAGCAATAAGTCAAAAGAAGCCTTCTATACAAACTATGGTCTTTTAAACTCCTAGTAATGTTTTTTGATATGACTAACAACTTTACCATCTTTCAAACTATAATAAACAACATTTTTTGAATCTTATTGCAAAGAATATTATGATTATATACTTGAATAATATTCTAATTTTCACTTGGACATTAGAAAAACACCATAAGATAGTCTGCAGGGTTTTAGAAGTCCTAGCATAGTACAAGTTATTTCTACTTGATCTTTGAAAATAACCAAACTTAAATATAGAATCTGTTGAACTTATATTTTTCCAAACAGAGAAACAAACCTTATGAAAGTTACTGGAGTTTGCAACTAGTCTATATTAGCTAATTGTATAGACCTATAAATATTTCTAAAATTCACTAAATTTTACCAAAGATCTATATATAGTTTCTTAGACATTGCTTAACCTCTATTTGATCTCACCAGAGATACTAGTATCTAGACCTGAACTCTCACACAGTAATTAATCTTTGATATACTCAAAGAAGCTATCACTATAGCACTAGTATTAGTCTTCCCTGATATTTCTGCTTTCTTCTAGATAAAAGTAGATAATTCCAACTTTGTTACTAAAACAGTATTTTTCCAGACCTTTAAGAAAGACAGTAAATAGCACCTAGTTTCTCTGCCCAGTTAAACACAATTATAAGATACATAACAAGAAAATACTAATGATTATCTATACACTAGAAAAGTAGTGTTATTTCATTAAAGAAGCCCCAACCCCAGTTGATATTTGAACAGACTATAAGAATCTAAAGTATTTAATAAGTACTAAGAAATTAAACTGGCAGCAAGCCTAGTAGTTCTTATACTTAGTATAACTTTCTACTATACTATTGCTCAGAGAAGTCCATGAGAAATTCTGATACACTATCCAGACAAGCAGACTATGGCATAGGTTTCCATAATAACCAGAACATAGTACTACTTAAGTCAGAATTCCTTATAGTTTGGAAGGTATTATAGTAAAAAATGAGAAAAAGGCTCTTTGATAGATATAAAATAGGTTATAAAAGTAAGAGAAACTAGTAACATGGGCTACATATAAGCTCTATAACTTAACAATGAAGTTATTGCAATCTACCAAATGGTTAAGAGATAATAGACTGCTCTTGTTTTATAGAAAGATATATATTTTCAACAGTATCCACCTCTACCATAGAATTGTTACACTTTATCATAACTCTAAGATAGCAGAGCATACAAATAGGTAAAAAACATTAGAATTAGTCTTCCAGAACTATTGGTGGTTCTAAATATCAAGATACATTAGCTAGTATATTAGTACATATAATTTTTGTTTGTACACTAAGCTAGCACATCACCTTTCTTTTAAAAAGTTATACTTGCTACCAGTATTTGACTTCTGATGGGAAACTATTTATATAGACTTTGTTATGAAACTTTTAGAGTCTGTAGAATTTAGTGTAGTTATAATAGTAGTAGACTTGGTGTCCAAGAGAACACACTTTATTTCAACTCACACTATTGTTACTATAGAAAATACTGCAAGGTTCTTCTTATACTATGTATGGAAATTACATGGTCTTCCTACTTATGTTATATTAGACAAGAGTCTCCAGTTCATTATATTTTACTAAGAAACTTTACCACATGCTCAGAATTGAGATTACTTTATTCATAATATAGTATCTCCATGTTATTATTGCTTCCTCATGTTCACCACATGACTGTAGTATAGACTACAGGATCAAGGGTTGTTTCTTTATAATACAATGATTAGCTGCACTGTAGTTGTCTCAGTCAACACCTCATGTAGTAGGCATTGTTTCCTTTCTCCCTCCTTATGTTTTATAATATTATTAACATATTTTTACCATGCTTTAACCTCATTGTAAATAGGTATATATAGTTGCAGATACAGTCCTGTATCTTTATGCTTTACCAATTAACTCTTTCCTCTACTCTTACTCAAGCCTTTGCCTAAGTTGCAATCTGAGCCAAGTTTAAAGTCATAACATTCTAGTCAGACAGATAGATGGAACATATTAACCAAGAGCTTGATTAATATCTCTGGGTATTTGTAAATAAGTAGCAAAGTAACTAATATGATCTTCTGTTTATGGAAAAGTTCTAGCATAACAATCATATCTATACTTCTACTGAGTATTATCTGTTTATTTTAGATATAGGTTACCTATCCTGAATGAACTTTGTAAGAAGACTGTTAACTCTGATCTCTGGTAATAAAAATGTGAAGTTTATCACATAATGTCTATTATCTCTACCTGCTAATTCCAGTCCTCATCCATATTCATGTCTTTGCTCTCCTATATTTCTGATCACTATCAGATGAGTTTTTTTCAATTCCAGACATTGTTTTTGATGTTTCTATCAGTATCTCTAACCACCTAGTACAATCATTCTAGCTTTATGTCAACACTATTCCACTTGATTACTATAGACTGGTAAAGTATTTAAGGTAGCTGTTATCTTCAAAGAACCTTATTTTGTTCTCTTAAATTTTCCTGAAGGTGAGTCATGTATTAGGTATTACTCATCAATAGACCTAGGTTTTTCTAGAGTTATAATTTCTACTGAATCACTATGGTCTTTATCTAGTTACTCTAATAGGCATGGAATTATACTACCAAGGTTTTAAGAAAGAAAGTAATATTAGGTTTGCCAAACAGATAAAGATAGCACTAAAGAAAGCAAGGTCTATAATCTGCAAGTCATAGGAGAATATAACACTATATTACAACCAAAGATGAACCCTACACTTATTATAACTTAGACTCTGTATGAAGTAAAAGATACACTCTTGTATTGAGTAATACAAGAGAACTTGATAGAGTTCCTACTACAGGTTAGTCTACCTTATACACCCTTTGCTAATAGTCCATGCTAAGCTAAATATAGCCTACTCTAAAGGCCATGCTTCATCCATAAGGCCAATATACTATTGCTATACTATATAACTTCATCTTGTTCTAGAACCTTCTATACCCTTCTCTGTACCATGTAATCATGTGACTTCTGTGACCACATCATGTGACATGTGACAGTGTCATGCTTTGTCTTCTTTATTCTATTTCCTATAAGATAAGAAAAATAAAAGAAAAATGAAATAAAAGAACAGAAAATAAAATAGAAGCTAAGTCCATCATTCTCAGTTCTGACAACACTAGTCTTTCAGCCTAGTAACAAGATATATCTTAACTTTACAGAAATTTATACTACCTACTCTTTAGCCAAACTATTACATCAGTATTTTGGACTTTATATAGTAGATGTCACAAACTTCATTCAGCTTATATCTTCACAACAAGTAGACTGATTTTCACAAACTAAGTTGCTCTGGAAAGTCCCAAATGAGGGCTATCCGCATATGTGTGGGATGCACAAAAGTGACAACAAATGACTGAGATATTAGGCCATCAGTAGCTGTAAAAGCTTTGTCTGCTAATATCTCATAAACGACTAAATGGATTCACACAATTGAACTTGCATTGGGAAATGCTCATCAATTTGTTTACAACAATATATGATGTGTCTCAAAGCAATAAGTATTGGTAGAGATACAAGCATATCAATATAGTGACATGATTAGTTATCTTCTAAAATTAGCCTGACAGCTGCTATGACAGATGACAGCTCCCATCAGGTACAAGTTTTAATCATGTGATGGCAACAGCTTGTGCATGGACCATCACTCTTTTGTATATATATCTCTGTATCTAAGGACTAGTTCTTAGACTTAACAACATCAATTATTCTTGTTGATACTTTCCATCATCTATCATTATCACATCCTTATACTGAACCTGCTCTTCAGGCACATTAGCCCTGAATTGAACTGACTATGGTTACTAACACTAACATGAGCTTTGGAGATAGCATAGTACAAAATGAACTAATCCCAGTCCATGAACATATATGAACATATGTGATGTAGCTGTAGAATACAGGAGAACACCCATGGTTTCAACCTCATCCACTATAGCCATCATTACTCTTCCAACCTCACAATTTCCCAATGATTGCAAGGAATTAACTGTAAGATTTGCTAATCTCCCAGGACTCTTCTTGTCACTGGTTTTAGCCACATTTAGACAGTTCTGACACAAATGACCAGCTTCATGGCATCCATGACATATGTTTGTCAGCTAGGCTTTCTTCTTACTCTTCTTCTTCATCCCATTCCCATTATCAGATCCCTTATCACCATCAATTTTGGGTTTTGCTGACTTGACAAACAAGGCCAGCTATTTAGTTAACCTTCTTCTAAGCCTTGTCAGTTACTTGATTCCACTCAGCCCAATCATGGACTGCTATAAGCTCAGCAGTAACCATATCCAAAGTAAGCCTCTTCCCCTTATCCAGGTGGTTTTGTTTGATGAGATCCCAGATACCAGTGAGAGACTGAGAGGAGAATCACATGGACAATATGAGTATCCTCGATTTTCTGGCCAGCTTTGATAATTCGATGACAGAGACTGAGGGAGGACCCGATGTGATCAGACATAGATGTACATTCATCCCATTTCTTTGCATAGAGATCCTGATAATAATAATGGACATTGATACTCTGATGTTAAGTGACATGAATCTTGCAAAGATGATCCCACATCTCTTTCAATGTCTGGACACCTGCAACATGCTCCCGCTGCCCGAACCTCGATAGTTCCCCTCATGAGACCCATTGCAGCACCATCAGAACGTAACCATTCTAAGTAGTCCTTCTTCAACTGGACCCAATCCTTATATTCGGTCGTGGAAGACAGGAGTTGTTTCCCATTCTTATCAATGGGGGTAATGAATCTGGTTTGTCAGGGCATTCCTCGAGGCCCTCTACGTAAAGCCACAGGGACTGGAACACAGCCTTCATGTTGTCAGCCCAAGCATGGTAGTTGGTCCATTCAGCTTGGGAAACCTCAGTGTTACAGACATAGCCTGAAAATCGCTATTGGGGCCCATAACTTAATGAGAAGTATGAATAAATTAGTATGATGTATGTTACTGAGCATTCTTCCAACAAATATCTGCTGAACTCGATCACAAACTCGATCACACCCACGATTTGATATGCTGTGCTCCATTTCTTCCAACAGAAAGTGTAAGGGATAGCACCTCCACTTGGATAGCACCTCCACTTCCTTGGGTTTCCTCGGGTTGTATATAAGAATCACTCCTGTAACCAGAGTAGCTTTATCTACTTAAGCCTTCAACCACCTATCTGTCTTGCTTACCATGCACAACATATTCCTCTTCGCAGTCTATGAGAACATTGATTGTGCCAATAACTAAAAAAGCTGAGCCTTACCGAGAGAACACAGGTGAGGAATGTTTCATCACACGGAAAATGATGACCATTTGAACATGATATACACAATGCACTT
>JAJOHK020000607.1:0-22617 GCA_022457215.2 Leucocoprinus gongylophorus
GGACTCCCTCTCCTTCATCTGAAGTTGCGACCACGCGGCAGACAGACGGCGCAGCACATAAGCTGAAGCCAAGGTCGTTCCACAAGTCCGCTCATCTCCGAGTCCATTCTGTGGACTTCTACCCCGGTGTGAACCACGCCTGACAAGAACTTACTGTTCAGTAATATCTCTTCTTCATATACTCTATTTATGAGTACTAAAATAACTCTGGAATAGGCAATGTCTGATACTACTTCTTTTTACCCATTTTCTTCTATCATAAAAATCTGGCACTTTTGTTTCTTGGGTACCAGCTTATTATTAGAATTAAAGATGATAAACTCTATTTATTTTTACTTCTTTTTACTTTTCTATTTTCTATTTATTTTATTTTCTTATTTAGAACTTAGGGTTGGAGTTTGTGTGATATCATATTTATCATATGTCATGTGTTACAGAAGGATATAAAAGGTTCTAAAATGATGATATTATACCATATATCAATGACATATAGTATATATGTTTTTTAGAGTAGACTAGGTTCAGTATAGCATAAACTATTAGCCAAGTATATATAAGATAGACATTTTATACTTAGAACTCCATTGAGTTCTTCTTTTGACTTCATTCTATAAGTTTTAAGTTGTAACACCTATTCAGAAACTGGACTACTAGGTTGTTAATGGTCTAAAATTCCATGGTTTCTCTATTTTCTATGTCTATAGTCTCTTGTATCCTTTCTAGTTTCTCCAGAGTATTCACTAGAACAATTCTCTCTTTTGAGCTAAAGACTAGTTGAGTACAAGCACTCTCATCCAAGCCTCCTTTTTCTTATTTATTAATCAGTATCTTCTTCAGTAATACTTGTAACTTAGGAGTAATAGCTTATAGTTTCTTGGATATCACTCACATTTCTCCTACTAATATTCTTTCTAGTAATTTATCTAAATTAACCTCTTCTTCTATCAAGACTTTTGCCTTATAAGATATTACTTTATTTTGAAATTGTTTGAACTATCTTGCTAATATGGGTGGTTAATCTGTAGCTGCAGCCATATTAAGCACTCTTTCATATAGAAACTTGTATTAGCCCTCTTGTACACTCTCTTACAAGTAGCCAACACTTTCTTCTGCTACTAGAGGTGAGGTCTCTTCCTTCCTCAGATTCTCTCCTTTGTTCTCTGAGACTAGTGATCTCTAAAATTAAACCATCTTTTGAGATACAGTACTCTTCATCAGTTTTTGTCAGACATGGTTCACACTAGGGGGTGAACAGGGTTGGCTTGGTGATGCATAGAGTGTAGAAACTCCATGCAATGAGCTTGATGATGCAAACTTGTCAGAATGACCTTGGTTTCAGCTTATATGCTGTGCTGTCTGTCTGCTAAATGGTCATAACTTTAGATAAGTGGATGAAGTCCAAGATGGAAGTAAGTACTGATGTTAGTATATTACTATTGAATACTGGGAATTGAGTTCAACAGAAGTTATCTTTGTCAATTATCAGACTAGTAAATTACAGTATAACTACTAGTTTTATATATAAGTTAGATATATAGGAGATGTTAGAGGTTTCAGTGTATAGCCTTAGCAGAGGTTTCAGTAATGAAATACTAAAAGAGTTGGATAGGAGAATCCTACTATAGAAGACCAAGTTTCATAGAAATATCCCTATTATAGAAAACTGGATATTTAAGTTGCTGCATTATCATTATAGAGATGTATTGTAGGAAAGGTAACTGTTATGGAAAACAGACTTATATTGGATTTTGTTATGATGACATTACTACTATAGGAATATATCTTTGGAATAGGTGAACTTGACATATGACAGTATTCCCCCCTTAGGACTAAGCCTTTGAAGTCTTATTAAGTTTACTCAAAAAATCCATAATAGTACTCAGGTTGATAATATATAAACATGAAGAAAATTTTTATTTTCTCCCCATACTATTATGTTTTTCCCTCCTTCAAATATCTCACAAGCTAATGCTGAGATACTGGAGCAGTAGTGCTAAGAGATGAGGTGCCAATATGAAGAAGAATAAAAACTTCAGGCCTAAAAGAGATAGTAGAAGCTCTTTGTCTTGAGTGAGTAGTATAGAAAGTAAGAAAGGCTGCTAAAGCCAAAGTATAAGAGGAGGCTGAAAAGAGACAACATGTAGAGATAGAGAAAAAGAGAAGAAAGCTGGAGTATTTAAAAAAACTCTGGGACAAGGTTTGAGTTGAAGACACTATGTTTATGGAGAATGCTGAGAATCTATAGGTTGTGGGAGCCAAATGTAAAAAGGTTGTTATTATCTCCTTGGAGGATGAGATCAGATAATGGCTATCTGAGAAGGCAAAAGAAACCAACCAAAGAAGTACTGTGGGGATGACATAATGAGAATAGTGGTAATAACCTCTGGAAGAGGTGTGTACACACTAGACAAGATTGTCTAGTGCATAACAGTAGATGAGTACAGATAATTTTTCTTTCTTTCAATATACTAATAATCTTCTCTCTTAATAGTTATTCCCTTACTTGTGCTGGGTGTATTACTATCAAACAGTAGTATATTCACCTATCTCAACACCATCTTCCAAATAGTAGTTCCTACTTATAATAAAGTGCTAAGTATCATTAAAAAGATACTTTGGGAGCTTGTTGAATAGTATCAGAGCATTGGACTTGGTAGATATGTTATGATATGCTTGAACTCTTATTTTATTTTATTTTAATCTATTTTCTTTGATTTAATTTCTCTTTTTCTTTTATTTTCAACAATGAAGAGATATATGACCATAGTCATATAATACATCACATAATATGATGTTATAAGTATATAGTAGAAGGAACTAAAACAATGATGTTAAGAGCATGATTGTAGTATATTCACCTTGTAGTAATAGTATGGTAGACTTATAGATGATATATGTAGTTTAGAGCAGGACTTGTACTAGTAGTATATATATATATAGTGTAGAAATACATTAGGAACTTCTTGTTGAGTCCTCTTGGGATTCCTACAAGATACTCTGCTATTAAGCTTAATTAATAACACTATTAGTTGTCATAACTAAGTAATTGCCACAATAGTAGAACTTAACTATTCCTCAAGGACACTACATCATGTTATCTCCTTTCTCTTATTCTTTATTCATCTCTAGTATGCAACCAGCACAGTTAATTGCCACAAAATATTCATAGCTAGACCTTAGACTTAAGAGAAGTTAGCTGTTTAGCACAGACAGTTGTGGATGGTAGTAATCAGATTTAGGCTGCTGTCTAAATATTACTTATTGTTTAAGTGGGTAGTGTTGAAGTAGTTTATATATACATTTTCAAGTAGTAGCCTTATGCTAAAGATCCATTGTGATATTTTCATGTAGAGAAACAGTGTTGTCTAGTAAGAAAATGACTATTACAAAATGAACTACTCACTTATTTGTGATATCTGAACCTTAAGTACACTCTCAGAGGTTTAGAAGTGATTCAGAAGTTTAATAATGATGATAATGATGATTAAGATCAATATAAATGTCAATAATAAATGATAAAGATTAATAAATAATATTATTAAGTCTGAGGTCTAATCCTCAGACATAGAGGTATATATACAAAATAGTGATGGTCTGTATGCAAGCTGTTTCCATTACATGATCAAAACTCATACCTGATGGAGACTGTTATCTGTTATAGCAGATGTTAGGCTAATTTTAGAAGGTAACTAATTATGTCAATATATTAATATACTTGTATCTCTATTTATACTCATTGCTTTGAAATATACTATATATTATCAGAAATGGATTGATGAGCACTTTTCAACACAAGTTCAATCATGTGAATCCATCCAGCCATTCATGAGATATTAGCTAATGAAACTTTATAGTCACTGATGGCCCGATATCTCAGTTATTTGTTGGTGCTTTTGTATATACTATATTTATGCAGATAGCTATCATTTGGGGCTTTCCGGTGAACTTAGTTTGTGAAAATCAGTCTACTGGTTGTGAAGATATAAGCTAAATGAAGTTTGTGACAATATTTAGTTTAGAGATTTTCTTCTTAGGGATATTAGCCAGTATTTATTAGGGTAGTAGTTAGTAGGGCAGTAGACAGATAGTCAGTAGACAGTGTAAGGTTAGGTAGGGAAAATACTGGCTAGTACTTATAAAGGAACAGTTTTTGGAGAAATTATTTTCCATTGTTAAATACTATGGTAATAAGTAGTTTTGATCAAAGTATTGTGGATATTAGTCAGGTGAATATGGAGGAGTTAATTATAAAAGTAGAAGAAAAAGAAGTAGTGAGAATGTCAAAAATAATAATGGAAAATAATACAAAAATATTGGAGTTATAGAAAAACAAGTAAAAGAGAAGATAAATAGTGTGAGTAAAATCAAAAAAGACTGAAAGTGGAAGAAGAAGAGAAAAAAAGAAAGAGAATAGATGATAAGTGAAGAAAAGTAAAAGAGATGAGAATATGAGAGGAAAATAAAGCAGAAAGAGAATAGAGACAACAAGAAGCATGGGAAAAGAGAAGAGAAGTAAATAGGCAATGAACAATGGAAGAAATACTAATGTTTTCAAATAGATTTGAAGTTTTAAAGGATAGTATGATAAACAAAGAAGAGGATAGTAGAGAAGAAGTAAGAAAAGATAGAAAAACAATCTTAAGTAAAGAGAGACTAAAGAAAATGGAAGTATGAAAGATAAAAGTAGATAAAGAGGAAAGTGATGAAAGAAGAAAGAAAGGTTATTGGACAGTGGTGTGGTAGGGCTGGTAATAAGTTTAGAGTTTGCAAAGAAGAATAAATTTAAGAAGAAGAGATTAGAGAGGCTAATTTATGTGAGAAATGTGAATAGTACCTTTAATTATAAAGGACTAATAGAGTATATGGTAGAAGTAGAGTTGTTTTTTAATGGACATAAGAAAAAGATGTTGATAGATGTAATAGGAAATCAGAAATAGGGTGTTATATTAGGAATACCATGGCTAACATACTACAATCCAGAGATCAATTGGAAAACAGGAAAAGTACAGATAATGAGATGCCCAGAGGAGTGTAGAAAGGAATGTAGGACAAGACAGACAAAGCCAGGGTGATAAAAGCAGAAAAAAGAAGAAACAAAGAGAGAAGAAGAAAAATTTTAGGAAACCAATAGTAGAGAAAGAGATAGAAATAGCAAGAATAATAAAAGCAAGCAAGAAGAAAAAGAAGAAGAAGAAGAAGACTTGATAAAGATTAGAATAGTAGAAAAGATGATTCTTAGAAGGTTCTATAAGTATTTGAAGGTATTTGAGAAGAAGGAGTCAAAGAAGATGCTGATGAGGAAGATACAGGATCATATTATAGATCTCAAGGAAGATTTTGTGTAAAAAAGGGAAATATATATCTGTTGTATAGAATAGAAAGGGAGAAAGTATAAGAATTTGTAAAGAACTAGTTTAGAAAGAAGTATATTTGACTATTGAAGTTACCAGACATCACTAGCATTCTTTGTACTAAAGAAGAATGAGAAGAAGAAGATAGTACAGGACTATCAATACTTGAACAGCTGGATGATTAAGAATAATTATCTATTACCACTGTTTTTGGACTTGATAGATAATATTGGAAAGAAGATATTTATAAAGATGAATTTGAGGTAGGAATATAATAATATGAGAATAAAAGAGGAAGATGAGTGGAAGGCAGTATTATTGACATTAGAAGGGACTTTTGAGCCAACAGTAATGTTCTTTGGATTAATAAACTCACCAACAACTTTCTAGACAATAATGAATAATTTGTTAAGAAATATGATAGAAGCAGGACATTTATTGATGATGTAATGGTAGAAACAGAGACAAAGGAAGAACATGATGAAATTATAGAGGAAGTATTAGGGAGGATAGTGGAGAATGATTTATTTGTAAAGCTAGAGAAATATATGTAGAAAGGTAGAGAAGTTGGATTTTTAGAAGTGGTAATAGAACCAGATGGAGTAAAAAAGTTCAGGAAGTGGTAGATTGGCCAGTTTTGAGAAGTGTGAAGAATGCACAGAAGTTTTTGGGGTTGGCAAACTATTATAGATAGTTTGTCAAAGATTTCACAAGAGTAACAAAATTCCTTTATAAGATGACAAGTGTTTTGACCTTAAGCTTGGCTCAGGTTGCAACTCAGGCAAAGTCTTGAGTAAGAATAAGAGATAGAGTCAATTGGTAAAGTATAAGAATACAGAGTAGTATCTAGAACTATATATACTTATGACTACAAGTAATATATATGTTAGTACATAAGAAAAAAATAAGAAACTGATAAGGAAAACATAATGAAGTCTCAACTATTATATAAGATACTAACTGATTATACATGTGGGTAGCATACAGCACTGCTGATTATAGAGAAGCAACCCTAACACCTATTGTCTATAAGTGATCCTTCTTGTAGACATAAGATATCAATCATAACAATACTCCCATTTTAACATTCATGTCCTCATGAACTAGTCCAATAATACTAAATCTCCAACCACATAAAATGTGACCATTTTCTTGGTTGGTCCAATAATTATTTTCCCTTGTAGAGTTAATGTAATGAAATAAGGTTTATATAGAGGTCCTCTCATATATATTTCAATAGGAAAACCTTGTCTTGTTGTATTCACATTATGTTTTTGTTTTAGAAACTCAATGGCAATTTTGTTTCAATATTATTCATCTTGTTTTTCTTTTTATTGAAGGAATTTGTAGTGTGATGGTAGATAAAATGATACTATCTTTACTGGTGATTATAAAAACTTTATATACTTTTCCAAGTTGATGACTTCATCTTAGATAGATGTTAGTTCTAGTGTTTTGGATCTACTGGACTTTGATGATATATTATAGGATTTGTATAAGAAAACTTCTTCATCTTGTACTCAGTCTTCTTTTTATTTTCCTTTGTTAACTATTATTGGTTGTTCTTTATCTGGCTATTGTTATGAACTAAAGTTCTTAGAGTCAGACAATAGAACAACTCTTGTATTGAGTAACATAAGAGAACTTGATAGAGAACTCTTCTACAAATTAGTCTACCTTATATAGTCCTACAGATGGTCTGTGCTAACTTCTGTGCACCCTACCCTAAACAACCATGTGTAGTCCATGAGGCCAATATGTGGTGTCCATGTTGTATAACGTTATTTGTTCTCGAATCTTCTACTAAATTCTCCTAAGTCTTGTGATTTGTCTTGTGACTATGCCATCAGGTGACTGATGTGATGGCGTGACCAATCAATCCTAACCCTAGTTGTTCTAAAAATAGAAAAGTAAAAAAATAAATTGAAAATAAAATAAAAAATGAAAAGAAAAATAAAATAAATCAAGTCCACCTTCTTTGATCTTGATAACTATTCTATTTTATATGTGTTTTGTATTTCCTTAATATAATTATCTGCATAAGTATTTTCTTTGCTTTTGCATCTGTCCAATTTATCTGCTAGGAGTGATTGAATATGATATACTTGATTTTCCATATTTTCTTGAATTATATCTCATAAGTCTTTAGATATGCTAAAAATATTGCCAGCTATTTGTGTTCAGTATGCATTGCTTGCTTGTAATATTGTTGTTTTAATCTCTGCCAATTGTATGTTTGCAACTTTTGCCAACTTTATGATATTTTGTAATTGGAATTGTATGTCAGCCATAGTTTTGATCTCTTATATAATCTTATAGTATTTCTTTGTCTAGTTCTTCCTTTTATTATTCAATGTGGTAATTAGATTCATGTTGTTAACAGTGCAGAAAACATAAGGGTTGGGAGAAGTGGGAGTGGTGGTGAATTATTGGGCCATTTAAATTTGATTTCTCATTGTTGGTATACTTTGAGATATTGAATTGAGGTTTTACTCTCCTCTTTTATAGATTTCAACTTGAAATCCTTGGCCAATAGTCTTCAATCACCTCCCTTGCATGTGGTAATCCTGTTTCAGTGATTTATTGATTATATTTATTGCTGTATTCCTTCCAATGAACAAAAAACTATGTACTATGTCCTTGTTGTCTATGATTTATGAATTTTGAGACAAATTGTGGTTCTCTATTGCTAAATATTATTATTGGTATTCTATGTAGTTTCCAAATTTTATCTTGGTAGATTTTAGCAATTTTCTCTGATAATACTACTGTAGTTATTGCTTTAAGCCTGATCACCTTTGTATATTAATTTATAATCTATAGTGTCTTTGTTGTTTGATCTTGTTAGGCATGGTTCACACTTGAAGGTGAAAGTCCACAGAGTTGGCTTGGACATGCATAGAGTGTAGAAACTTCATGCAATGAGCTCAGTGATGTGGACTTGTTAGAATGACCTTGGCCTCAACTTATGTGTTGTATCTCTTACAAGCTGTGTGGTCACAATTTCAGAGAATGGTCTTGTAAGGAGTTATAAGAAGAGAAGTAAAGTGTGTCGCTATTGACACCAGAAATTTAGTGTCAACTTTAGTTGATTATCAGACTAGCTATTATAAAGGGTCACCAGCTATAAATACATAAAATAACAAAAGAAGTAACTAAAACAGATCTCTAAGTAGGTGTTTCATTAGTAAAACACTATATAGAAGTTCAGATTTGGAGAGAGGAAAACTCTGCATAAAGTCTGAGTAAATTTGTGGAGTTTGAAGGAGATAATTAGGCAATGGACAAAGATGAATATGACCACAGATTTTCTCTCAAATAAAGCAAAATAACTGTGTATCTTTGGTGGAATTAAGTCTGTTATAAAGTACCAAACTACCAACAGAGTTTTAGGCACAAAAAGGTCAAATAACCACAGGGATTTGATGTTGTATTGAAGTCAAACATGTTTTAAACATGTTTCAGAGTTTGGGATATAACAGATCTTGGAAGTGGTCCTATAATATCAATACTAATCTTTTGCCATAGTTCTTCTAGTATTTCTAATAGATATAATTCTCCTGCTTTCTTTATGTATTGTATTTTGTTTTGTTGACACTTAATGTATTCTTAAATATATTTCTTGATGTCTTTTTTATTTTTGGCTACCAGTAATTTTTTTTGATTAACTTGAGTATTTTTTGTTATTCTAGATATCTTATATTTGCTAGGTTATGATTTTCTATAGAATTTGCTCTCATATTTTCTGGTTATTTAGAATGTAGATTTTTTCTTTCATATAAACTATTCCTTCATCTTCTTATACTTGTCCTTCTTTTTTCTCTAATTCTTTCAGAACTTCTTACTCTCTGGTATTGTTTCTTTGTATTTTCTCTAATAATGTGATTTCTTCTACTATTTGATTTCTTCGAATAATTGTTACTTCTGCTATTGTAGTTTTTCTTGTCCACATTTCTTTGTTGAGTAGTTTGTTTTTTCTAGTATTAACTTGATCTTTCCTTGATAATACATCAGCTTTAATGTTAATTTTCCCTAGTATATAATGTAATATTATAATCTTGCAACTTCAGATACCATCTTACTTGTTATCCATTGAGTTTATGCAGTTTTCTGAAATATTTGAGATTTTTATGATCTGTTCACACTTTAAATTTCTCTATAGTGTCCAATAAGTATTGTTTCTATTTTGTAAGAGCTTCTACTATTGTGAGTAATTCTTTGTCATAAATTTCATAATTTCTTTCTACTAGTTGCATTATTCTTGACAAAAATATGATAGGTTTCCATTTTCCATCTTGTTCCTGAGATAAAACTCCTCCTATTGTATATCCTAAAGTATTAGTTTCTACTTAGAATTTACCATCTCTTTTTGAAAGTACAAGTACAGGTTGACTTGTAATTTTTTCTTTGAGCTCTTCAAATGCTTTTTGGTATTTGTTATCCTATTTCTATTTTTTCTTTCCTTTAAGTTTATTAAGAGGTCTTGCTATATAGCTGAAATTCTTGCTACTTTGATCTTATTATTTTCCATTTATACTTCTCCTCAACTGACTACTACTTTTAGAATAGGGATTTCTTCAATATTGAAATTGCACTTTAATTGTTTGAAGCAAAGCTTATACTTTTCTACTATCTTTAAGAATCAAGTTGTCTGTTTTTCTAGTTTTTTTTTGATCTTAGCAGATATTACAAAGTCATCTATATAGTTTGCTAGTACTCCTTTATATAATAGTTCTTAGAAAATACTGTTTATTATCCTTTGAAATGTTTCTAACAAATTGTTTAGTCCAAAGTACATCACTTTAGGCTTGAATGAGCCTTTATTTGTTAGAAAGGCTGCTTTCTATTTGTTTCCTTCCTTGATTTGTATATTGTTATAATCCCAGATAAAATCCAACTTGTTAAAATATTTTGCCTCTTTTAACTTGTCAATTACTTTCTCAATTAAGGGTAGTAGTATTTTATCCTTTATTGTGTGTTAGTTCAATTTTCTGTAATCCTATACCAATTGTAGTAATCTATCTTTCTTTGGGATATAAAAACATAATACTATATAATAGTCATAGTATAGGCTTTTATACTGAGTTTTTTAGGTGTATCTTCTGTCAAATTAATTTCATGATCCCATTCTTGTTTTTCTGGTAAATTTTTGAACTTCTTTTTGTTAAATAGATGTATGAATGGTCAAATGTATTCTGGGAGATCTTTTGGGTTTATTGGATCCAGTTTCTTTACTATTTCTTGGTGTTCTTTGTTCTGGTTGTCTATTAATTGTATTTACCTATTTCTGAATGATATATCTTGGTGTTGTGTCCTACAATTCTTCAGACATCTTGTAAACCATATAGTTTCCATGTTCTAGTTTACTTCTAGATTGTGTTTAACTAGTCAGTCATATCCTAAGAACATATTCATGCTGTTCAGATCTATTACTGCTACATCAATTTGTTTCTTATATTCATTTATTTTAACTTCCAATAGTGCATATCATGTAGCTTCTCTATTCTTGGTTCTATCTATATTGAAAACTTCAAATAATTGGTCTATAGGTTTTATCTTGATTTTCTCTTCTTTCACTAGTTGTTTGTTAATTCTAGTATGCATATATTCTGAACCCACTAGTATCTATAGCTATAATTTCTTCCCATTTGCTGTCTTGATATTAGTCTGCATGTTGAGCTCTCTTTCTTTATTATTCCTTTGATTTGGAATAACATATTGATTTTGAGCCTTAAATACAGAGGTCCTTTGTACCATGCCTACTTAGGACCTTCTCTAAAACCCTCTTGTTTCTCATTCTTCTCATTATCTGTTTCTTTCTCAATACTGTGATTCTTCATTTTCTGTCCTATTCTGCAGTCTTTGGCAATATATTCTATCTTGTCACATTTATAGTACTTTTTTATATCTCATTTCTTCTTTGGTTTTCTACAGTTCTTTGCCATGTGTTCATATACATTGCAATTAAAACACTTTGACTTCCTGTCTTTGTCAAAATTATCTTTAGCCTTTCTAATATCTATGGATATACTTCTTCCTCCATATATTGTTCTTATTTCTATTATGTAGTCCTATTTGCTTTCTATGGATTTGTATCCTTGTTCTACTGAGGTGATTACTATCTTTCATTTTCTAAGTGTCTCTAGTGCTGCCATGAGTAGGTATTCTAGTATTGTCTTTATAATGTCTGTCCAGATGTTCTTCAATAAGAATATAGTATATAGTTTATTTGTTTTAGCCTTCATGGCTAACACTTCAAATTCAATCATAAAGTCAGCAATGTGCTTTTTACCCTTTCTAAACATTTCAATCTTCCATTTGGTATCTACTACCTTGCTTTTGTCACTAAACATTATCTTAAGTTCTCTAACAAACTTATTACAATCCTGGATGTCCATTGTTTCTTCAAACTTGTCTAGCTTTTTCTGGACATAAATACTGGCTATGCCTCCTCTGAGTTGGGCTAGGATTATGGTTATCCTATTGTCTGTTCCTGTTACTCTGTTTGTTACAAATTCAAGACTTTAGAGTTGGTTAAGCAAATAAACCTTATATTGGGTTAACATAAGAGAACTCAATAGAGAACTCTATACAAGATTGTCTATCTTATATACTAAACACTAATAGTCTATGCTTAGCCTACTCTAAATGACTATGTGTTAGCCTTAAGACTAATATGTATTATATATATTATATGATATTATTGCACTAGAATCTTCTATATCCTCCCATTGTGACTATGTGACTGTGACTGTGACATGTGACCCATCATGTGACTATGATGTCATGATAAACCCTAACTCTAGATCTCTAAGCATAGAAAATAAGAAAAAATAAAATAAAAGTGAAAAGGAAATTAAAATAAATAAAGTATATTGTTTTCAACTCTGATATTACTCCCCCTTCAAGGTTTCTTCTCTAGAGAAACTAACTTCCATTTTTACCAGTTTTTCTCTAACTTCCTCAGATATTTCTTCTTAAATTTCCTATTATTCCATTTATAAAACATTTTTGCTGTATACTTTCTTGGCAGCTCTCCTCTTCTAAACTTTTTTTTCTCTGCCAAGTCCAACTTCTCTTATTGTCTTACTTCTGTACTCAATTTTCCTTTGAATTTCTCTACTGCTTCTTTTGTATTTTCTAAGTCTTCTTCCTTCTCCTATGTGTCCTGTTTGTTATGGTGTGCTTGGATACTAAAATTTTTCTTTTTCTTTTATTTTTAACAATAAAGAGGCATGTGACTGCAGTCACATAACATATCACATGATGTGAGGTCATAGGCCTAGACTTTGGGTGAAGAGACTAGAAGAATAATATCAGAGTACATATATACAGCATGGTGTCCTTATAGAAAATATGAGAATAAGGTATGATGGAAGTATGAACATTAGGGTAGGGTTATTTATCACCAGCACAGACTATGAGACTTTTATATAAATAGTATAGGAATACAGCAGAGACTTCTTGTTGAGTTCTCTTGTGATCCCTACAAGATATTCATCTTTCTAAGAGATTTACTTAAGTAATACTATTTGGTCTTTGTGACTAATGGTTGCCACAATACTGTTCTGCTATAAACCCCTTCCATCATACTAAATACTTTATTACTCTCCTTATTTTTCTTTTGTTTAGTATTTTCTCTACCTCCTATTCTTTAACTCCCTTTATCTTTACTAGTTTTACTTCTTCTACCTTCTATCCCTCTACCTGCTCTTTGTATTATACAACTTGACTAATGTTTATGGCTGGATGAATTCTCATTGCAGTTGGCAATCTTAGCTTGATTACATTAGTTGAAACTACCTCATCAATGATATATAGACCAACATATCAGTCCACTAGTTTTCTTGCTAGTTATTCTTTGAATACTAGATCTTTTATACTCAGCATTGCTTTATCACCTATCTTCCATTCTTCCCCCTCTTTTCTTTCTCTATCTACTTGTTGTTTTATCTCCTCCTATGCTTTTCTTAACACTGCTCCTGCCTCTTCTTGTACCTTCTTTATTCTTTCTGCAAACTTTATTGTCTTTTCCACCTTTTCCTTTTTTCTAATGTTTACTCCCATTCTTAACTCTCTTCCATAATTTGTCATAAATAGAGACATATTTGTTGCTAAATGTGTCTTATTGGTAACTGCAAACTCTGCTGATGCTGACCATTCTGGCCAATTCTTTTGTCTATAATCAATAAAGAATTTAAGATACTATTCTGACTCTTAGTTTATTCTTTCTGTCTGATCATTGGTTTTTAAGTAAAATGCCATCAACAACTTTGTTTCAATTTCCAACATTCAATTTAACTTCTTAATCAACTCCACTGCAAACTGTAGTCCTCTGTTCAATACCACACTTTCTGGTCACCTATGTAACTTTTACATATTGTCTCTGAACAATCTTGTTAGTCCTTCTACTATTATTTCTTCTATGATTACCATAAAATAAGTTATTTTGAACGACATATTATAGACTACTAGAATTGCATCTTTTCCAGCTACCAATGGCAACTTAGTAATAAAGTCAACCATCAGGTATGTCCATGGTTTCTCAGGTATTTCACTCAACTTTAACTTCTTTACTGGTATTTCTGTCTTATTCTTCATCCTCTAATACATATCACATTCTTCTACATATTTTCCCACATCTCTTGTTACTCCTGGCTACCAATAGTTTATTGTCACCAACTCTGTTATCTTCCACTTTCCTGTTATGACTTAGGCTTTGAGTTAAGTGAAAGATACACTCTTGTACTAAGTAACACAAGAGAACTCAATAGAGTTCCTAAGTACATGACATCTATCTTATATACAAACTACTGATGGTCTGTGCTACACTCCTTTAGCCCTACCCTAATGACCATATGTTTGTCTTGAGATTGACATGTATTAGCCATGCTATATGACATCATCATTTCTAGAATATTCTATGTTGTTCTATCATGTCATGTGAGTGTATGACTTATGTGACCATGACTGTAACTGATGTGACCACCAAGTCATGCCCATGTGACATGTGATGTTATGTTTTGTCTTCTTTGCCTATATCTAAATAAAGAAAAGGAAAAAGAAGCTCAAAATAAAATAAAGGAAAATAAAAGAAAAGAAAAATAGAATAAAACCAAGTCCATTGTTCACAACTCTGACATTCTCCCCATATCCTACTATTAGTACATTATAATGTAACTGGACTATTTTCACTCTCAATACTTTATCCTTTGGTATGTAGACTTTCCCTTCTTTCAACACTAGGTCTTCTTTTACCTGCCACTCTTCTCCTCTCAATACTTTTACTTCTATCTTCTTTATCTTCTCTACTACTCTAATTACTTCTTTGTCCTTACTCCTAGCTATTCTTATTTTTTCTAATATGTCTACTTCTGGTCCTTCTATTACTACTTCTAATAAACTATGAAGCTAATAGTCTTTAATAAATATTTGATTGTCATTGTTTTTTTCTACTCCTACCTTTTAGTTTAGTCATTTACTAAGTTCATCTGCCTTCTCTATTTTTATTCCTGGAACATGTTTCAAGATGAAATTAAATCTTGACAAATATAAGACCTATTTTGCTTGTCTTCTATTCAATTTCTGTGCTTTCATAAAATATTCCAAGTTTTTGTGATCTGTTCAGACTTTGAACTTGAATTTTATGTCTTCTAATAAATATTTCTAGTTTTCTAATTCTCTTATAATTGCTAACATCTCCTTGTTATGGATCTCATAGTTTCTCTCTGTTTTATTAAGAGATTTTGAGAGATAAGCTACTGGTCTCTATTGTTCATTTTCACATTCTATAGACAACACTTCTTCCATTGCATAATTCAATACATCTACTTCTATTCATATTTTTTTATCTAAGTCTAGTGCTGCTAATACTAGTTCTTTTTTAAATCTCCCTTTTAACTCCTAAATGCCTTTTCCTACTTCTCCATCCAATCCTACTTCTGATCCTTCTTCACCAAGTCATATAATGGTCTGGCTATAAATCTTTTATGAACTACCAATAGTAGTTGCCAAATGTCTCTAGTAGTATAATAGCCATGTCCTTATGTTCTAGTCATATAGCAAAAATCAGTAGTATTGTGTTACTTGAATTTCAGAGTAATAGCTATATGTTGGATATGTCCTTAACTCCTTTAGAAGTTGGCTATTCCAATACTTCTTTCACCTTCTCTTTTTCCATCTTAATCCTCTCTGGTCCAATTACTACTTCTAAGAATCTCACTTTTTTTACCTCCTACTTATATTTCTCCAGTTTCATATACAAATTATTTTCTGCCAACATTTTTACTATCTTTTCCACTTCCTTATCATATCCCTCTTCTTCTTCTATTCCCACAATTACATTGTCAATGAAACTTACCACTTCCTAAGTATTGATCAAGTCCTATAGGATTTTGTTCATCATCATTTAGAATGTTACTAGAGAATTGGTTAATCCAAAGAACATAACTGTAGGTTCAAACAATCTATTTAGAGTCATGAATACCATATTCCACTTATCTCCCTCCTTTATCCATACATTGTTATAGCCTTATCATAAATCTAATTTAGTAAATACTTTTTTATGCCTATATTTTCTACCATATTCAAAATCAAAGGTAAAGGATAATTATTTTATATGGTCCATTCATTTAAATATCTGTAAACCTATACTATTCTCTTCTTACTGTCCTTCTTTCCTACAAAAAACACTAGTGCTGTTTGAGGTGATTTTAAGAGCCTAATATACCTTTCCCTCAATTGTTCTTCAATAAACTTGCACACCTCTTCTCTCTCCTTCTTTGACAACAGATATACCTTCCTCTTTCTTGGCACAAACTCTTTCTTTATCTCTATTACATGATCCCATAACTTTTTCATTGGCATCTTCTCACTTGCTTTCTTTCCAAAGACATGTATCCACTAATGAAATTGTTCTGGTACCAGCTTCTTTGCTTCTTCCTCCTCATCCTAAATCTCCCATTCTTCTACTACCTTCTTTACCTCTATTGTTCTTTTCTTCTTTGGTTTTTCTTCTTTTTTCTTTCTTTCTTCTTCTTCTGTTTCTTCTCTTCTTGTTTCTTTTCTTCTTTCTCTTGTTTCTCTTCTTTCTTCTGCTTCTGCCATCCTGGCTTCTATTGCTTTGGTCTCCACTTTTTACCATACTCTTCTGGGCACTTCATTAGTTTTATCTCTCCTGTTCTCTAGTCAATCTCAGAATTGTGGTAAGCAAGCCACAGCATCCCTAAAATTACACTCTACTTCTGTCCTCCAATCACATCTATTTCTTTTATTTTCCTATACTCCTGATAATAAATATTGACTTCAACTGTATACTCAATAGGTTCTTTCTTATTGAAGAAACTATTCATATTTTATATATATATGGATCTTTCTATCTTTTTTAGTTTTAATCTCTGCTTTTTAGCAAACTCTGAGCTCATAATCAGTTCTGTTGCCCCACTATCTAACAATGCCTCTACTGTCACATCTTCTTGAGTATCCATTCTCTCTAACCCAATCTTCACTATAACTTCTCTCAATATGTCCTCATTGTTCAGATCACAGTAGAATGTATGATACATTACTCTACTAAGCACTACAAACCTATTATTACTAGAGCCCAGCCAAGAACTACCAGACTCTCTTTCCCTTTTCTATTTAAGTTACAATTGTTCAAATTGTCCTCATAGTTAAGTTTCCTTGCTCTTCCTATGATTCTCTAATTTCTAAAATTCCTTGTGATATGACCAAGTCTCCCACAGCTATAGCAGTTTCTTCTACAATCTATCTTTATGGTATATAAGTCTCACTGAGGTACAAGCCCTATCTATTGATTTAGGTTCACTATAGTTCCATTCATTCATTTTACTTTCTCTATTGGAGCAGGCTCTGTCAGTGCCTACTATTGAGAGATTTCCTATTTTCTTGGCCAAACTTGAGGCTGTGGCAACTATTGCTGTTGTACGCTACTGGTGTTTATCCTTGCCACCTGAGCTTCCATTTCCCTCCTACCTCTTAACCTCTCTTCTTCTCTCCTACTTTCCCTTCAATGCTTATTTAAATTTGCTGCCCTTTCATACCACTGCTCAATACTTCTTGGAGGCCTTTCTGTCTTTATGAGTTTTCTTCTAATCACCCCATCTATTCCCTGCTTAAAATTCTCTACCAATAGTTTTCCCTTGTATCTACTTCCTCTTGTTACTCTTCTGAACTTCTGTACAAACTCTTTCATTGTTTCATCATCTTCTCCACTAAACTCTTTCTTTAAATCTGCTAGAAATTCACCTATCATTGCATATTCCAATGTTCCTGCTTCCAAATCTTCTCAGATATTTTTTTTCTAGATATCTACTAACCCTCCTTGTATATATAATAGCATCTACTGAATCTGTTTCTTCACTAAATCATTCCTCATCCTCATCCTAATCAAAAGTTTATATGTTATCAAAAAACCCAAAATCTTTCTTATCTCTTCATAGAATATTTATAGTTTAGCTACTTCTATATTTAACCCAATATTGGGTTGAGGGATCCTTACTGCTACTTCTACTTCTATTCCTACTGCTATAAATGGATTTTGGAGCTATGTCTATATTATGGTGATTTGCTCCTAGTACTGCTAGATAATCTCCTCATATTATTCTTAGTTAAGTTAACTTATATTGTTGTAAGATAGCAATGATAATAATAATGGTGGTGATGTGGAAGATAATGAGATGTAAAGAAATAAGACAGAGCTAGTACTAGTCTCTCTCTTGGGATTGTAATCTAAACTTGACTCAACCTTGGTAAGTACTGTCAAAGATGAAAGTGGTGGACTTAATTTATTTTCCTTTTCTTTTTCTATTTTTATTTTACTTTTGATTTATTTTCTATTTTTCCATTTTTAGAACTTAGGGTTAGGGTTAGAGTGATGAGATCATGCAGTTACATCAGATGACATGGTCACAGTAATAGTCACAAGTCATGAGACATATGGAAGGATAATATCATATAACATGTACAACACATGTTGACCTTAAGGTAAATACATAGCTGTTTAGGATAGGCTAGAAGTAGTTAGCACAAACCATGAGGTTTTAGTATATAAGGTAGACAATCCTGTACAGAGTTCTCTATTGAATTCTCTTGTGTTAATCCTAATACAAGGTTCTTTCTCTTAATCAACTCTAAGGTCTTGAGTTTGTAACAAGTACTAATGGGCCCACTTCAAGTTCTATTTTATACTATCTACTAATTATTTATACTACTTACTACTGCCCTAAGAGAAATTTAAACTATTTTAACTTAAGAAAGTTATATTACTCTAGATAGAATCTGAAAAATACCTACTGTTCTTCTGTGTGAACAAGTCACAAGTAGACTTATAGTACAGAGCTTCTATATGAAAGAAACAACTATACTACTCAATACTATCTACTTAAACAATAAGTAATGTCTAGTTGGTAGCCTGGATCTGATCACTAATATCTACAACTACCCATACTAAGCAACTAACTTTTCTTTATACCTAGAGTTTAACTTCTAATCCAAGGATGACTAACAGTCATATTGATTATTGGTTGAGAATAATAATAAAGTAAAAGAAGAGATGTAGAAAAGGGCCTGAGTTAGGTAGTCTTAAGAAAGAGTATCAAGTTCTAATATTATAAGCTTAGACTTAAGAGTATAAGCAAAAGAACAATCTTATATTAAATAACATAAGAAAACTCAATGAAGTTCTTAGTACAAAGTTGTCTACCTTATATATGCTAAACTAATAGTCCATACTATGTTATAAGATGAGTGAGTGGACAGACTTTAGGATTAGGGTTAGTGGACAGAAATAGGACAGTAGTATTAATATTAGTCTACAATGGGAAAAGGGCACATAACCTGGAAGTCATGTGAGATGATGTCATAGGCCTAGAGTGGTCTACAAGGGTCTACAAGGCTAGAAGAGTCTAGACAATGACATCAGGAAGCATATACACCATATTGCTACCACATATAGGACACATGGACATTAGGGCAGGATATACAGTCTTGTACAGTCACTGTGAAGTAGACTTGAGGTAGACACATTGTTGTAACATGGACTATATTGTATTTATATAAATAAAGAAGTAATGTAGTGAGGGCTTCTTGTTAAGTTCTTTTGTAATCCCCACTACTAGATAGCCTATTGAGAGCTTTTCTGAAGTAAGCATGCTATAAGTGCCGTTCCGGCAAGTGGTTGCTACAACATGCTACACTAAACTTAGCTTACCCTAAAAGCTATGTATACTATATACTATTAACATATAGAATAATATCATTGTTTCAGAATTGTTATGGGACATTGAACACTAACAATTTTTTATTTTATTTTATTTTATTTTATTTTTTCTGATTTTACTTTTCTTTTTCTTTATTTTATTTTCCTGAAGAAGACGATGAAGAAGGCACGTGACAAGGAAGTCACATGACAGGTCACATGATGTGACGTCATAGGCCTAGAACATAGTAGAAGAGTCTAGAAGATGACGACAGGGCACCTGGAGTACACATGGTAGCCTTGAGTAAGAAGTGAGACGGACATGAGGATAAAGCATGGACTATAGGGCAGGCTTAGATAGTGGTAGCACGGACCAGGACACATTTGTATAAATAGGACACTAATTAAGCAGAGACTTCTTGTCGAGTTCTCTTGTGAATTTCCCACTTGATATCCAACTCTGAGATTTACTCATTAGTGAGATCATTGGACATTGTATCTGGTGGTTGCCATAACAAGAATCTTTTATAATATTCTTTATAGCATGTGATTGCATGACTATGACTTGTGACAGCATCATGTGACATATGACTGATATGTGACAGTTATATGTAATATCATACTAATCTCTAATCCTAAGTCTAAAAATAAGAAATAAAATAGAAAATAAAATAAAAATAAAATAAGTCTATCATCTTCAACTCTGATAAATATGGCAATAACACAAGAAAGAGCAACAACTTCAAGCCTACCTAAAAGAGATGGCAAAAGCATATTGTTTTAAGTAGATGGTGTAAAAGATAAGGAAGGTTACTAAAACCAAAACAAAGCAGTATTCAAAGAAAAGTTTTGACACAAAATTCAAACCTTTATTAGAGATAACATGAGAAGAAACATCATGTTTAGAGAATACATGAAGAATGAATAGACATGCTAAGTTTACAAATGTAATAGTATTATAGGTAGGAATAAAAATCACTTGTTTAGTGAGCCAGTCAACAATGACTAAGATGGTATCAAACTTAGAGGATAATAGGAATTTCTTGATAAGGTCCATAAAAATAGAATTTCATAATCATTCAGAAATAGAATGTTGCTTAAAAGATCTAAAGCTTGTAACACTGAGGTTTAAATTACATACAAGTAACATAGGAATTGCAAAATTATTGTACATCAGTGTAAAGGCCAGGCTAAGAATAACTGTGATGAACAAGTTCCAGTATTTTGTTCTGACTATAGTAGCTAGCAAAAATATAATTATAATTATACTAGAGGACTCAAAAATCTTCTATATTCTTCCATGTGTTATGTGATTGTGTGACTGTGACATGTGACATCTTTTATCTTGGTGTATAACAGTTGTAACAATTATGCTAACTTCTAACTCTAAGTCTAAAATAAGAAAATAAATAAATAGAGTCTATTATCTTTAATTTTAACAAGTACTCTACATATATATTAACAAAATAGTTATACTAAACAACTGAACCATACTTTATTTGAAAAAGTACAATTAATATAATAGCTTTCAAGTTAATCTTCAAGTTTAATAGTATCTTTCTACTACAACTCTTTAACTTACTTTGGATTACTTAATGTATGTCTACTAAATTTTTAGTATATTAGAATTAAAGATAATGGACTTTAATTGTTTTCAATTTATTTTAATTTTAATTTTATTTTCAATTTATATTTTATTTTAAAATTTAGGGTTAGGGTTTAAGATGATGTGGAGACACATCAGTCACAAAGTCATGGTTACAATCATATAATCATGTATCATGTAAAACACTATAGAAGAATTTGGAAAAAGATGGTATTACTATAGTATATTTAATATATATTGACCTTAAAGTAGACACATAATCATTTAGAGTAGGCTAATTGTAGGATAGCACAGACCATCAGTCTAGAGTATATAAGATAGATAATTCTATATAGAGCTCTCTATCAAGTTCTCTTGTATTAACTCTAATATAAAGTTTTTGTCACAAACTTTATTCAGCTTATATCTTCACAACCAGTGGACTAATTTTCACAAACTAAGTTGTGCTGGAAAGATAAGGGCTACCTACACATATGCAGGATGTACAAAAGTGACAACAAACAACTGAGATATCAGGTCATCAGTAACTGTAAAATCTTTGTTTGCTAATATCTTATGAACAACTAGATGGATTTATACAATCAAACTTGTGTTGGAAAGTACTCATCAAATCATTTCCAATGATATATGGTATATTACATATATCACAAATAAGATACTTACTAGTTGTGATACTGGGGCTGAATAGTGTTTCAGGGGTTCAGTATAAGGATATGATGATTGACAGATGATGAAAAGTATCAACAGGAATAATTGATATTGTTGAGTCTGAGGTCTAGCCCTCAGACACAGAGGTATATATACAAAAGAGTAATGGTCCATGTACAAGCTGTTGCCATCACATGATCAAAACTCATACCTGATGGGAGCTGTCAGCTGTCATAGCAGCTGTTAGGCTAATTTTAGAAGGTAACTAATTATGTCACTACATTGATATGCTTGTATCTCTACCAATACTTATTGCTTTGAGATATATCATATACCGTTGGAAATGATTTGATGAGCACTTTCCAATACAAGTTTGATTGTATAAATCCGTCTAGTTGTTCATAAGATATTAGCAAACAAAGATTTTACAGTTACTAATGATCTGATATCTCAGTTGTTTGTTGTCACTTTTGTACATTCTGCATATGTGTAGGTAACCCTCATCTTTCCAGCACAACTTAGTTTGTGAAAATTGGTCTACTGGTTGTGGAGATACAAGCTGAATGAAGTTTGTGACAACATAGTGATAAGTAATCATAGAGATATAAGTATATCAATGTAGTGACATAATTAGTTATCTTTTAAAATTAGCCTGACAGCTGTTATAACAGATGACAGCTTCCATCAGGTATGAGTTTTGATCATGTGATGGCAACAGCTTGCACACAGACTATCACTCTTTTGTATATATACTTTTGTATCTGAGGATTAGACCTTAGACTTAACAATATCAA